>UCOK01009890.1:0-16695 GCA_900474325.1 Synergus umbraculus | reverse complement strand
GAAGAAAAATCTATCGAAAACGTGTTGGACAAAATTTTCTAAATGACGTAGTTTAATAGTTACATGGATCTGAAACAGAGGCTGTTTGACCAAAATGTTAAAATTCCACCCCCTCCAACTCGGCAAGTTTTTGACCAATCTCGTTCAAATTTGGTGTGGTAACTACTAATCAATAGGACTAAACTTTGTGCAAGTTTGAGCCCGATCGGATGACATCGGTTTCAAAAGTGGGTTCACTTGAAATGAAATCCCCCATATATATATATTACTTTTCTTTGGAAATGTAATCATCAGGCTAATGGGGCGTTCCATTCGCAATATCCCTTCCTTTATAGTTAATCTAAAAATTTTGTTACTTATTATTTTTGTTTTATATGTTGTTATATTATTATTATTATTATTATTATTCATGTAGGTTCATACCCTCCTTTCTTTACACGTTCCAACGTGTCTGTGATAATTTTTGGAAGGCAACTTTTCACTTCTTTCTTATCTTTCTGATTTTTCGGAAGTGCTTTAATTTTGTCTGTAATAATCATTTGAAATATTATTTAAAAGAATTTCTCATATTTAGAATCAGAATTTGTGTTGTGTGTATGTGTGTCACGATCCAGTGTCATGTCAGGATGACATTAGTTAATTAATTATTCATTATCTATTTATTAATTAACTATTAATTAATTAATTGACTATTAAATAATTAATTATTATCATCATCACCATTGACAACATGTAATCATTATATCATAAGCCATAATTATAATTGTAAACATTATTTCATTCATATTTTTGTAACTGACCCTTACGACTCGAGCCACCTGCAACACTAATAAATCTCTAAATCTACAAGAGGTCATTGACCTTTATACCAAAACATCCGCCCTCAAAGGCACGCTATAAACTCCATCTGTATAGGAGACACCCACAAGAAACATACAAACTCTCAATCACTCAACGCGTCAGTGAGAGGTCCAGAAGCCACCCTCGCTAGTGCAACTGACCCAAAAATCAGAATGACACCTGCAGAGTATCCATGTGCACTAACACTACAATATCTTCACAGACAAGTGCACCAACACAAGTCCATTAAAATGGCGCCACTCACAGACACCGCACTAACACTGGTCCATTGAAATCTCTTAGTATCTAGGATCAGCATAAAAACAGCATGGCCCAAAGAGGACGGAGTTCTAAAAATTCGGCGGTCAAGAGTACCAGTTCTAAAAATTCGGCGGTCAAGAGTTCCAGTTCTAAAATTCGGCGGTCAAGAGTTCTAGTCTCGAAATTCGGCGGTGAAGGGTGCAATTCTTCTACAGTGCAGTTGTGCCACGAAGTAAAGTCGGTGCAGTCAAGTGTCCACGAAAATTCTAAAACTTATTAGTGACTCTGTTAGTGATGATTAACTCACGATCCGAAGTTCAGAAGGTGAAGTTTAGTTTCGAGAGATAAATCAAACTCAGAATATTCTAACTACGGAAATTCAATTGCGGAAGCTCAATTGTGGAAGTTCAATTGTAGAAATTCAATTGTGGAAGTTCAATTGTAGAAATTCAATTGTGGAAGTTCAATTGTAGAAGTTCGATTGTGAAAGTGCAGAAGTATCTCACCAAAAACAACTAAAGGATTACCAACTGATAACACAAGGATCCAGCATAATCATTAACAAGAACAGAAGTCCCTTGAAATTCAGGCTCACCTTAACTTTTCGTAAGGGTCAATTCTCGTCTAAGCTATTTGTAACCATCCAAAATTGTAACTTTTAATTTAATAAATTTATAAAACTTAATTTAAACTATTTCATTTGGCTTGTCCTTGTTCCCAGATTCGTATTAAGTTACGGACTAAAACGAGGGATAGTAATATAGAAATTGGGTCTGTTGCCAATTAGGTAAAATAATAAATAAATAATAGGTAGGACGTAACACCAGCATTTTCTTGAAAACGCGTAGAGATAAATTGATGAAATTTTGCATAGTTATTCCACTATATACCTAGTTGAATTTCTTACAAGAGTGATCTAGATTTAAGAGAGAGCTAGGGATTTCAATCAATTATATAACATTTAAAAAATTTCAAGGAATTTCACGACATTTTAAGAGATTTTTTAATGATTTCAAAGATTTCAAAAGCCAATAGGATTTTAACGAATTTCAAGGGATACTTGAAGGGTATTTGAAAAGATTTTAAAGATTTAAATGGATTACATGGAAGTTTAATAAATTTTAGTTGATTTTATGGTACATATTATTTAAAGGAGCATGTTAGTTGTTGTCGGTTTTTAATTGATTTAAGGAATTATTCAAGACTTCAACTAATTTTCTTAGATTATATAGACATAAAGGTATATAAAGTGATTTCAATAGATTTTAAAATATTTAGTGAGTTTTTAAAGGACTTCACGGGATTTTTAAACTAAAATTAGCTACAGTAAATTTTAATTAATTAATTAATTTAATGTTAATGGTCTGGAAAATAAAAAAATTGTTCATGGAAAAGTCAGGGAAAAATCTGGAAATTTTTAAAATAAAGTGAAGCGACCACCCTGATATGTAATTAGTTCGGGTGCCAAAGAAAGCGCTTTTAAGATGTGTAACTTTGTGGATTTTAAAAAGTCAAATTTTTCATAATTTTAGATGATCCCAATCCCTATTTTAAGAAAGACAAAGAGTAGATAAAGGCAAATAGAGATTTAAGGCCTATGACTTGGGATGCCTGACTATCACCATGCTCCATGGTGTAGTAGTAACATGTTGATGAATTGATTCTCGATCATCGGCGGCCTGAATTCGAATACTGGTCTTAAATGAATTTTTGCCGTTCTTCACTCTTTGCAGATCCCCGATAATATTTTTTCCTTTAATTTTAAGTTTTTTTACATCAAATTAAATGAAAACTAACCATCAAAGATTCATCCAAATAAAGGACCTTAGTGTCTTTGATGTGATTCGAAACTTCTTTTCTTTCAATAATGAGAGCAAAGTCGTCTCCATCTTCAATTTGTACCTTACAAAATTCTGATTCTTCCAAAATCTGAAAGAAGTCCTGGACATTGTCAGGGTTTTGGAATTTAGACATTCTCGCTTCAGTCATGCGCTTTTTAAACCCATCAAATGTTAACTTGACCGTGGGAAAACTGAAATGTAAACGTAAATAAATTGTTTCTCTTTTTTATCAATAAGTAATAAGACCTATTTTCAATAAAAATTCTCAAAAAAATTAAAAAAAAAACCATCATATTTCTTTAAAATTCATGACTTCTTTAAATAAAAAAGCTTTAATTAAAAGTAAAGAATAACTAATCGGTTTAAAAAGATTTCACGAATGACTATATACCATATTTCAAGAGTCATCATCCCCTCGCATTTAGTTTATTGGAATCGATTCAAATTTTTTTAAAGTAACAAAATCTCAATTAAATCAAGAAAAGATTCTTTCGTTTTAAAGAAACTTTTTGTATGTATTATTTTCTTTTTGTATTATTGTTCTAAACCCTTTTATGATTACATTTCGTTGTAATAACTAGTGTAATTCTTGTTATTATTAAAGACTGTTTTTATGGCTTTTCATGTTGTAAACTTAAAGTGATTCTTCTAAAAATATGTAAATATAATATATATTATTGCATTTATATAAATATAAAAAGGATAATTTTCTTAAATTCATACCATACTTTTACGTTATTTATTATCTCAGTAAATTTAGCCGTCGTTTCGCGACACAATTTTAATATTAATTTTTCTGCTTTGTTTAATTCGATGTGATCTACATTTCGTTCGCGACAAGTATGATTTTCTGATTCTGTATAAGTTCCGTCTTCATTTTTATAGACTTTTGCACGACATCCATTTTCTCTATATCCGCAGTAAAAAATTGAATCATTATCCTTTGATTCATAGTATAATTTTCTTTTGAAAATGCATTTCATTGAACGTTTTAATTTTCCCTTCAGATAGTACATCTAAAATAAGATCTAATTTAAAATATATACTTGACTTTGATTTTAAGAAAAATCTATTGAAATAGTACTAAAGTATAATACAATCAGATTAAGTAAAATTAGTCTTAATACTGATAATTTTTAATAAAATTTTGTAGACTATTATAAAACTTTGAAACTTTAAATAAAAATTTTCAAACATTTATGCACTACGAGCTCACCTTCTCCTCATCATATTCTTCTTTACTATACTCGGCAAGGGTTTCATTAATTATTTTAGTAATTTCTTTATGTTTTGTCATTTTTGGTTTTGATTTAATTTCTAAAGACAAATTAGATAAATTAGATAAAGAGGAAACTTATGCAAAAGATAATCTACCTCTTAGCTCCTTTGTATTAAAAACAACAAAAATGATTTTGTGAATTTTTTGATATTCTTAATTCAACAAATGTAAACAAAAAATATTTTTAAAATTTTGAAAAAATAAAAATAAAACTATTCGTCAGACGACGTCTAAAACTTCCAACTCAAGTAAAACGGAAATTTTATTGATTATAGATATATAAATGCAATCGAATGGTAACTCTAATTAATTCATGAGAAATGTATAATGTACAAATATACAAATTCAAATCTATGAAAAATTGGCAAAAGTTTGTCGGAGAAATTATTGTATATATATTAGAAGTTGATTTTTCTAATTAAAAAAAGTTATAATATATACGTTTTTTAAAAAGTTAACAATTTTGGAATAAGATCACTGCCTGTAAAATTTATAAAATTTACTTATAGTTTATTAATTGCCAAGACAACTGTAGAGTTGACAACACTAGAATTTGATTTTTCGAATTTAAAAAAATATAATATATACGTTTCTTAAAAAGCTTACAAAATTGGAATAAGATCACTGCCTGTAAAATTTCTAAATTTAAATTAATTTTTATTTAAATTCCCCAAATACAATTTTTCTCTTGTTTATACATAGTTATCTAGGTACTTATAATTTTCTGATTTTGTCAGTATAGTATTTTCGGTTATTTCGTAAAAAGGACTTTGAATAAATAAAGGTTAAATTTAGAAAAATCTAAAGGCAACTATTAACTAGAAGCAGAATTTAAATTTCCTCCCTGAAAGAGTTAAATAATAAAAGCTTTCACTTACGTCGCGTACAATAGTCGATCCACGTAACAAACTAATGTTTTTTCTTATAATTCCTTTCAAGGATTGAAACTCCTCTTTAAAATTATTATCGTTATAGTTTTTTAATTGCCATGACAACGGTAGAGTTGACAACAGTAGAGTTTTTTTTTTTTTCAAATTGTGACATTTTTACGAAAAGTCAAGAACGCCAGAAAGATTTAAATATAAACTGAACCGCTAAGAGTCAAAGATATTGTAAGAAATTTGAAAGAAATTATAGGAAAAAATATAAGGACGTTACGTTGATCGACCATTGTACGCGACGTACTAAATTTAACCTTTATTTATTCAAAGTCCTTTTTACGAAGTAACCGAAAATACTATACTGACAAAATCAGAAAATTATAAGTACCTAGATAATAAAATTTTCAAATTCGTGAAATTTCAGTTAACCTAACTATCTATAAAAAACAGAAAAATTATATTTGGGGAATTTAAATAAAAATTAATTCAAATTTTCAAATTTTACAGGCAGTAATCTTATTCCAATATTGTAAGCTTTTTAAAAAACGTATATATATATATATATTTTTTTTTAATTAGAAAAATCAAATTCTAGTGTTGTCAACTCTACCGTTGTCAGGACAATTAACAAAATATAACGAAAATAATTTTAAAGAGGATTTTGAATCTTTGAAAAGAATTATAGGAAAAAACATCAGTTCGTTACGTGGATCGACTATTGTACGCGACGTAAGTAAAGGCTTTTATTATTTAACTCTTTGAGAGAGGAAATTTAAATTCTGTTTCTAGTTAATAGTTGCCTTCGGATTTTTATAAATTTAACCTTTATTTATTCCAAGAACTTTTTACGAAATAACCGAAAAGACTATACTGACAAAATCAGAAAATTATAAATACTTAAATAACAAAATTTTCAAATTATAAATATAATCAGTTATACCATCCTGAGATATATTCTCCTTATATTTTTTTGATGGATCCATTTCAAATGTCAGATTCTATGCTCGTAATATTATTGTACTTCTGAGTGTTCTTCTTTATAGAAATAAATCTTCAAAAGCTATGTTAGTTTTTCATGAAGGTTATTCATATAATCCTGACAAGAGAAATCCAAAAATACTGAGGTAGTTTTTAAATTTAATTGTCATGATTCATGATTTTAGAAAATCTTTTTATATCATTCTTATTTAATTTTAGTGTTTTATTAAATTCTTTTGAGATTTCACTGAAATTTGGAATCGTTTTATTTAACAAAATAAGTATTTATACAGATGTGCACGTCGAACTGCCAGAGTAAGATGTCACGGCTGCATTGTAAAAACGGATGATGGGTTTAAAATAGGGAAAAATGGTGAACACTCGTACAGTGTACTCTCATCCTATGCAGAAAATAACAAACTTGCTAGAATTAAGATGATTGAACGCTGTAAAGACTCTACCAAGCAATTGAAGGACATTTTCGACAGAGTAGTCAGGGAGTAATTATAGACCCATATTATTTACTCATATTTATGCACATTTATTTCTCATTTAATGTTCTACAGCTTTTTCCCATAAAGCAGGGTGCACCTAGAAAAAAAGTTGGTTTCAATCAAATAAACGTATATTTGGTATGGAACAAACTAAAAAATATATTTCAATTAAATAACATTTATTTGATTCAAAAAAATGTTCTATTTAATTCATATAGAAAATTTCTTTATATCAAGTAAATTTTATTCAATTCAAAGATATTTTTTAGTTGGCTCTATATTTCGTTTATTTGATTCTAAATAACTTTTTTTCTCAGTGTGCCGCATGTCAGGGAAGTCAGGGAAATGTCAGAGAAATGCGAGTAGTTGTCAGGGAAAATAGAAATTGACATTTATGCTAATTATGTTATTTTTTTCTTATTGCGTATAATTTGATAGTTTACTTAACAGATTTTAGAAACTTTTCCAGGATTTTGAAGGATTATAAAAAATTTTCAGACATTCTTTGAGATTCTTTGGATTTCTAATGATTTCAAGAGATTTTCCATAATTTTAACACATTTTAAGAGTTTTTATGAATTTAAAGGGATTATAAGAAATTTTTATAATATTTAAAAGATTTAGTTGAATTTTAAAGGACTTCATGAAGTTTTAAAAAAGTTTAGGGGATTCAAAGAATTTAATGAATTTTAAGGGATTTCAATCGGTTTCCAATAATTTAAAGAAATTTTGATGCATTTTAAGAGTTTTTAAAATTCACCATGGAGTTTAAAAGTATTTCACGTGTCGGGTTCGATCTTCACTAAAAGCAAGAAAGTTTTCTAGTTTTTTATATACCCTTAGTAGTAATGTATACTTATGCTTATTAAAGGTTTGAAGATGAAGGAAAACCCATTCGACTGTCATACAAACCGGAAAAGCAAGCTATGTTAAGATACAGGCGAAAAATGGGTTATAAACAACCAAAATCATTATTAAATTTGACTCAATTGCTCTTTTCTGCGCCTGATCTCTTAGACATACTACAAGGAGTTGTGATAAAAGATGATGAAACAGCATTAATTTTCTCTAGCGATAAATTGTTGGAACAACTCAATACAGAGAAGGAACTTCTAATGGATGGAACCTTTAAAGTAAAATTAAAAATTAAAATTAATTAATTAAAATTAAAATTAATTAACGCTTATCAGGAGATGATGATAAAGAGAATTGCACTTTTAGGAAAATCATGTGCTTTATTATACACACGATACATTACCGTTTATAAAAATTAGCATATATCTAAAATAGTTTTCACCTGGATAATTGTATTACTTTTTATTGGAAAAATAGCCTTACTATATATTGAATTGCAGATAATTCCTCGGATTTTTAAAAAAAAGTGCTAACTCTACACCGTAATTATGAGAATAATGGACAAGGTATACAGTAATGTTCAATGATCCCTTCCTCTGTTTTGAATTGTAAACTAAACGATCCAACTTTGGTTTCCATTATAATATTATGGAAACCAGAGTTGACTTTACAAATTAGTTTTTATGGGTCTTAATGCTTAGAGTAGAGTGGGGCAAAAACGCCAAGGGTCGAGAAAGCCCTTCGGTTATCATTTGACAACAGTGATGTTCAGCAACTTCACAATGTACTTTTTGAGATCTTTACTAAAGTGCGAACAGATGGTAATATGAATGATCATATCATTATTCACAGAACTTGTCAATTTATAAAACAAAGACAAAAAATGGCGGTTTTTTGAAAAAAATGTTAAAAAAATACCCATGTTTTTCATTATTCTCTCCTTGTTCTGCTTGGAATTTCAACACTTATTTCAATTTATATAGAAGCATAAAATATAGTCGTTAAAGTTTCTAAAGCTGTAAACAGAATATTCCATTTTTTTGGAAATCTTCTTAAATCTTAAGAAGACCATTAGTTTTGAAAATGATGGGTCCATGCTATAAAGTTTAAACTCTTCAATGCCACTGTGCTACCTTCTTTATTAATCTTTACATAGAACATCTGGACCTCAAAAACTAAATGTAATTCAAATTACCAAGTCTAGTACCACATCCACTTTATAAGTTTATGATAGTCTCAGCTTAGGATGAGTCTTATTGACCTGCGTAACTTTCTCTATTGTAAAACTTAAACGACGCTGACCTTCAGACCATGTGACGAGTTTAATGGTTTTTTTAAATTCTGGGTTTTTCCTTAAATTTGTACTGTTAATAAAAGGCGTGTACAAGAACCCCCACTACTAGCCAATTCTAGTGTACTTCGAAAACCCTCTCCACTTTAAAATTGAGAATTCTAGAGCTGTTCATCATCATCCCTATTTTTCTAAGTTAGTTATACTTTGAGTTCTCGACCGACACACATCGAGCTTTGGTATACTCTACCCATGTAGACATTTTACTGTAACCCTGGGCGGGCCCAGGTCGGGTGATGTCAAACCGGGGTGAAACGCCAAGCCTGGCCTGGCCCAAACGTGGACGCCCAGTTTTGCCTGGAAGCCCGGCCGGATTCCGCGTTTCATCACCGGTCTGGGTCAGACTTGAGAATTTCTACGCGGGTAGCAATTCTCTAAGCATTTGCAGTATCTGTTTAATCTACATTTCGTTTAATACTTCTGATTAATTCTGTTTGTTAATAAACCTAAGTTTAAAGATTAATCTGAGTGTTCACCCATTATTTTCCAACTACAAAGGAAATATAAACGATTCAATAAACACTCCTAAAATAAAAATATTATAATTAATTTTTTTTGGCAAAATGTGGTAGACTTAAAAAACATCTCAACGAAGAAAACAAGACCAAAATGAACCATTATGAAAGTGTGTCAAAAGTAGATTTTCTCTCAAAGTAAACGTTGAATTAGGTTTTCTCGTGCAAAAAAACATATATTGCAGAAAAATTATTGAATTAAAAATGTTATTAAGGCTGTTGGAGCAACAGAAAAAATGTTATTTTTTAATTTAAGTTATCCGAAACTAAGCCGAAACTAAGCCCCATTTTCACATCGAGAAACACCTCGAGAAACTTCCCTGCAAACGGTAATTAAAACCGTGTATTTTTTGCGGCCTTAAAATCTAAAGTAAAAAAATGACATTTTGTCCGCTGCTCCAACAGCCTTAAACAATTTCACATTTACCTGAACAATTAAAAAGGCTTTTCGTAACTACTGGGAGAATAAGTGTGGAATTAAAAACCAGGATGAGCGAGTCTTACTAATGGCCTCTAGTCTGCCTTTGGCACCAAGCGATAAATATTTTGAGGGAATTACTATTCTTCGCAACGAGAGCAAAATATACCCGAAAAACATAAAATCGAAAGTGGAAAAATTTATCGATCACCTAGAATTTTGGTGGGGTAGACGGACAAGTATGCTATGTGTTGGAGATCGCGTTCATCGCACGAACAACCTTAACGAGTCTCCAAACAACAGATTAGGAATAAGATTAGGCGGACTACATCCAACAATTTGGAAATTTTTGAGTATATTAAAAATATATATTTCATTCTAATTTAATCTTATTAAAATTATTTAATTTTTTAAATATTTATACCAAAACATATTAAATTACTTTTCAGTATTAATATTTTAAAAAATTCCCTTCTTATAGCACTGCTAAAGCTAGCAATCCGGGACGAGAAAATTCGTATGAATTTCCTTCAAGAAGGAATCATGGTGGGCGATTTCATATCTGATAAAGATATCGAAAGAGATCGAAGAATTACTGAAGCTCAAAAGAAACTTGCCAACGGAGGGTAAAATAAACTATTATAAAATATGTGTAATTACTTCGTTCGAACTGGAGTCATTTAAAATAATTGTGTGATTATAAAAATTTACAATTAAAGGGTGACTCCCCAGTGGGCACGAAATTTAAAGACGTTTCTAGACCGTCCTAAAAACGTTTTTAGGACGTAAAGTTCAAAAGACGTTTTTAGAACGTCCAAAAAAACGTCCTAAGTCAGGCTAAAAAACTTCCTAAAAACGTCCAATGTTGCAAAAACGTCCTAAAAACGTCTTTGGAACATTGTATGTTTTTAGAACGTTATTTGGCCTGACTTAGGACATTTTTAGAACGTCCTAAAAACGTCTTGCGGTATTTGTGCCCACTAGGTCTGCATATGAGCGTAAATTCCGAAACCCGAATTTTACAGGAGACACAAAAAGATATCTAACTTTCGCACGCACTTAATTTAAGAACAAAATGCGAAAACCTTTCCAGGTATTGTTATATTTTCTCGAACTGTGAAATTAAAATCCTAAAAGAAGTATCCATCTCCGAGAAAACCTTTGTCAAAGAAACAGTTCCTCTGTTCACTAATGCCAATTTTAATTAATTTTGGAATTTTCAAAAAATATAAAGAAAGTGCCTTCGAGCTCTACAGTTTAGCTCTAGAGAATCGCGAAAATTTTCTTTTTTTCCCCCATTAACAATGATCTTTTTCCTTGATTCATATAAAAATCGAACTTGACCAAAACCTTTTACAGGGTCATGAGTTAGGTCAAAAAAAGTAGTTTAAATCAATTAAATTATTTTCGGAAATTTCCACTTACATCCGTATGCAATGTCACCCTTCAATTATAAATTCTACACTAAGTCGAAAAAACATTAACCATATATTCAAATTAAATACAATCAATGTGCAACTTGCAGATCATTGAAGGAATTTCTAATCTCATGCTATGAGGAATAAAGAACTGATACGAATCCCCTTACTCCATAAGTCAATCGGTTTTTCTTCTTTGGAAAGAGAGTACGCCTGGCTTTTGTGATGTGGATGTTGGTACTCCGGCGAAGGCCCAGAAGATAGCGTGGATGCTCGTTCCCTGGCGATGGCAGAGGCCAAACGGTCGTCGGCGTGCAGGGAGTCTCGCGAAATAAAGAAGCTTCGAGGGGAAAAGTAACCTCCTCCTCAGGCTAGCTGCCCCTAGGATTTCCTCTGATTTTATGTTTCAAAGAGAATAGTTCAATTGCCTTGACTAGATCGGAGGAGCATGTCGACAGGCTGGCATAGGTGAGAGCCTGGCAAGTGGTCAGAGGCGGCTAGTCTTACCGGTGCGTCGTTGCTCGCTCTAGTGGAGTCTACTGACTCTAGCGAGATGCTGGTGACAGTCTGGCTGGACAAGTAGTTTCTCGTACCAATCACCTGACTTTGGTGAGAGCTTTGGAAGACCTGGTCGTTCTTGGTTTATTTTTTATTTTCATTGGTTTATTTTCTAAGCACTATTCTATTTTATACCTAGCTGTTATAAAGTTATATAAATAATGGATATTGGTTAATTATTACTTATTACTTAAGGGCATGCTTTACGGCGACGCGTTATGAAAATTTTTTTCGACGTCACCACGGCCAAACGCAATGTCATTTCGACTCGAAATAAATGTCAAAACGCATTTTAGTCACTAAATTGTGTTTTGACATTTATTTTGAGTCGAAATATCATTTCGCTTCTGATTGGTTTATTATGTCCAAATTTGAAGCTTTATTGTGCTCAAATTAAGACACAGATCAAATTTTGCCAGAGGACTTTTCTGTTTCTCTTTTTGCCAAACAGTATATTTAACTTGAAACTATTGTACTAAAAATTCCTCCATTCATTACAAGATTTTTAATCTTCCAGTTTAACAATTACAAGCATTCCAGCTAACGGCAGAAGAATTATATCAAGTGGCGCATATATGTTAAAATAATTCTGCGTAATTTGAGGCAAGGAATTCATTCAAGCATTGTGACAAGAAAGAACTTATTCCTCCTAATGTAAGGAGAGGAGTTCTCAAAATCATCATTACCAGGATGAAGTATTTCCTCCTAATATAACAAGTGGAGATCTTTCAAGCAACTTGACTAGGAAGAAGTCATTCCTCCTAATATATGGAGAGGAGTTCTATCAAGTATTGTGACAAGGAAGATGTCATTCCTTCTAATATAAGGAGAGGAGATCTTTGTAGCAGCGTTTTCAGGAAAAAATCATTCCTCCTAAACAAAGGAGAAGAACTCATTCAAGTATCTTTATAAAAGAGAAGTCATTCTTCCTAATATAAGGAGAGTACTTTCAAGCATCGTGATAGGAAGAAGTCATTCCTCCTAATATAAGGAGAGGAATTAATTCCAGTATCGTTACCAAAGAGAAGTCATTCCTCCTAATATAAGGAGAGATCAATGTAGCAGCGTTTTCAGGAAAAAATCATTCCTCCTAATCAAAGGAGAAGAATTCATTCAAGTATCATTACCAAATAGAAGTCATTCTTCCTTATATAAGGAGAGTTCTTTCAAGCATCGCGATAGGAAGAAGTCATTCCTCCTAATCAAAGGAGAGGAGTTATCTCAAGCATCGGGGCAGACAAAAGTCATTCCTCCTAATATAAGGAGAGAACAGAGGCGGAGGTATTATTCGATCTGGCGTCTTTACAGAGCAGAAATTCTTCCCTATATTGTGAGAGGGAATATCAGATAGCTCAACTTACTCATAGTCTAAGAAGAGGAGTTCTTTCAAGTATCGTGACCAGGAAGAAGTCATTCCTCCTAATACAAGGAGAGAAATTTATTAAAATGTCATTAACAAAGAGAAGTGATTCCTCCTAATATAAGGAAAGGAGATCTTTCTAGCATCGTTTTCAGGAAGCAATCGTTCCTCCTAATCAAAGGAGAAAAATTCTTTCAAGAATCGTGACAGGAAGACGTCGTTCCTTTTATCAAAGGCAAGGAGTACTTTCAAGCATCGCGACAGGAAGAAGTCATTCCTCCTAAAATAAGCAGAGGAATTCATTCAAGTATCGTTACCAAAGAGAAGTCATTCCTCCTAATATAAGGAGAGAACTTCTTTCAGGTTTCGTAACCAGGAAGAAGTCATTCCTCCTAATATATGGAGAGGACTTGTTTTCGGTTTCGCGACCAGGAAGAAGTCATTCCTCCTAATATATGGAGAGTTGTTCTTTCAAGCATCAATACCAAAACGAAGTCATTCCTCCTAATATAAGGAAAGGAGATCTTTGTAGCAGCGTTTTCAGGAAAAAATCATTCCTCCTAATCAAAGGAGAAGAATTCATTCAAGTATCATTACCAAATAGAAGTCATTCCTCCTAATATAAGGAGAGTACTTTCAAGCATCGTGATAGGAAGAAGTCATTCCTCCTAATATAAGGAGAGGAAATAATTCCAGTATCGTTACCAAAGAGAAGTCATTCCTCCTAATATAAGGAGAGGACTTGTTTTCGGTTTCGCGACCAGGAAGAAGTCATTCCTCCTAATATATGGAGAGTTGTTCTTTCAAGCATCAATACCAAAACGAAGTCATTCCTCATAATATAAGGAAAGGAGATCTTTGTAGCAGCGTTTTTAGGAAAAAATCGTTCCTCCTAATCGAAGGAGAAGAATTTTTTCAAGTATCATTACCAAAGAGAAGTCATTCCTCTTAATCAAAGAGAGGAGTTCTCTGAAGCATCGGAACAGACAAAAGTCATTCATCCTAATTTAAGGAGAGGAGTTCTTCCAAGCATCCTTTTAAGGAAGAATTAAATCCTCGGAATAAAAGGGAAAGTTACATCCTAGAGTTTAACTAGAACTTTACTTACTAACAATTTCTTCATTCCTGTTTCTATAAGGAGAAGAGAAATCCAAGACTTAAATTACCAATCATTTACACTGGACGCTAGAGAGAGTTTTTCGCACTGATTGTTAAAGATGCCTCCACCTCTTTGAGGTCTATCACCATAGCTGAAAATTACTTTTGAACGAGAGAACAGTCTAGTGCCGCAATGTACACCTATTTCTAAGAAAAATAGTGCTGTGTAAGTCGCGCACATTAGTAACTGATACTTGGACTGTCGTCTGAAAAATTATTTTATCAAATGTGGTGAAAAAATTGGTTTATACATCTCAATGCTTCTGTTAACAGAGGCGGAGGTATTATTCGATCTGGCGTCTTTACAGAGCAAAAATTCCTCCCTATATTGTGAGAAGAAATATCAGATAGCACAACTTACTCATAGTCTAGGAAGAGGAGTTCTTTCAAGTATCGTGACCAGGAAGAAGTCATTCCTCCTAATACAAGGAGAGAAATTTATTAAAATGTCATTAACAAAGAGAAGTGATTCCTCCTAACATAAGGAGAGGAGATCTTTCTAGCATCGTTTTCAGGAAGAAATCGTTCCTCCTAACCAAAGGGGAGGAGTTCATTCAAGCATCGCGACAGGAAGAAGTCATTCCTCCTAATATATGGAGAGTTGTTCTTTCAAGCATCGTTACTAAAGCGAAGTCATTCCTCCTTATCAAAGGAGAAAAGTTCTTTCAAGAATCGTGACAGGAAGACGTCGTTCCTCTTATCAAAGGCGAGGAGTACTTTCAAGCATCGCGACAGGAAGAAGTCATTCCTCCTAATATAAGAAGAGAACTTCTTTCAGGTTTCGTTACCAAAGAGAAGTCATTCCTCCTAATATAAGGAGAGGACTTGTTTTCGGTTTCGCGACTAGGAAAAAGTCATTCCTCCTAATATAAGGAGAGGAGATCTTTATAGCAGCGTTTTCAGGCAAAAATCATTCCTCCTAATCAAAGGAGAAGAATTTATTCAAGTATCATTACCAAAGAGAAGTCATTCTTCCTTATATAAGGAGAGTACTTTCAAGCATCGTGATAGGAAGAAGTTATTCCTCCTAATCCAAGGAGAGGAGTTATCTCAAGCATCGGGACAGACAAAAGTCATTCCTCCTAATATAAGGAGAGGAGTTATCTCAAGAATCGGGGCAGACAAAAGTCATTCCTCCTAATATAAGGAGAGAACTTATTTCAGGTTTCGTAACCAGGAAGAAGTCATTCCTCCTGATATATGGAGAGGACTTGTTTTCGGTTTCGCGACCAGGAAGAAGTCATTCCTCGAAATATATGTAGAGTTGTTCTTTCAAGCATCGTGATCAGGAAGAAGTCGATCCTCCTAATACAAGGAGAGAAATTCTTTCATGTATCGTTACTAAAGAGAAGTCATTCCTCTTAATATAAGGAGAGGAGATCTTTCTAGCAGCGATTTCAGGCAAAAATCATTCCTCCTAATACAAGGAGATGAATTCATTCAAGCAACGCCACAGAAAGAAATCATTCCTCCTAAGATAAGGAGAGGAGATCTTTCTAGCAGCGTTTGCAGGAAGAATTCATTCCTCCTTACTTATTGAGAGTTGTTCTTTCAAGCATCGTTACTAAAGCGAAGTCATTCCTCCTAATATAAGGAGAGGAGATCTTTCTAGCCGCGTTTTCAGGCAAAAATCATTCCTCCTAAGATAAGGAGAGGAGATCTTTCTAGCAGCGTTTGCAGGAAGAATTCATTCCTCCTAATATATTGAGAGTTGTTCTTTCAAGCATTGTGACCAGGAAGAAGTCATTCCTCCTAAAATAAGCAGAGGAATTCATTTAAGTATCGTTACCAAAGAGAAGTCATTCCTCCTAATATAAGGAGGGGATTTGTTTTCAGTTTCGCGAACAGGAAGAAGTCACTCCTCCTAATATATGGAGAGGAGCTCTCTCAAGCATCGGGACAGACAAAAGTCGTTCCTCTTAATTTAAGGAGAGGAGTTCTTTCAAGCATCCTTTTAAGGAAGAATTAAATCCTCGTAATAAAAGGGAAAGTTACATCCTAGAGTTTAACTTGAACTTTACTTACTAACAATTTCTTCTTTCCTGTTTGTATAAGGAGAAGAGAAATCCAAGACTTTAATTACCAATCATTTACACTGGACGCCAGAGAGAGTTTTTCGCACTGATTGTTGAAGATGCCTCCACCTCTTTGAGGTCTAGCACCATAGCTGAAAATTACTTTTGAACGAGAGAACAGTCTAGTGCCGCAATGTACACCTATTTCTAAGAAAAATAGTGCTGTGTAAGTCGCGCACATTAGTAACTGATACTTGGACTGTCGTCTGAAAAGTTAATTTATCAAATATGGTGAAAAAATTATTCTTATTTATTTCTTGAATTTCTGCAACGCTTTTAGAACATGCTATGAAAAAAACCATCGTGAGCTTACTCTAATGAATTCACACATTAACATCAATATTTTAGAAAAACATTGTAAATTTATTTAATGTCATCGTTAGTTTTATATATATATATATATATATATATAT
>UCOK01009885.1:0-22411 GCA_900474325.1 Synergus umbraculus | reverse complement strand
GTTAATCTTTAATTGCTAATTACTGGTTAATTATGCATTTAATCAAATTTTTTTATTGATCATTTTCGATTCAGTTTTTCACGAGGAATCAGAAAATATAAATATGTTTTTTGAATACTGGGACACCCTGTATACATATATAGTTTAAATAAGGAGTCCCATTTTGTAGTTTTTATAATGATTTTATAATTATAATTTATAAATTATAATTTTATAATATAAAATAATTAACATTTTCGTAAACATTTTTAAAATAACAACACAATCGTATTGCGAACACAAGCAAAGATATTATTATAGTAGATGCGGTGCTGGTCTAGCAGACGCTAAAAACCGGTGACAAATGCGGTGCTGATTTAGTAACCTAATATTTTTGTAGTTGGCGCGTCAGTCGAAAGTGTCGGGCTACCCCGCACTGCGGAGTAGCCTGAATACTATCGACTGATGCGCTAACTACAAAAATATTAGGTTACTAGGCGAGCACCGCATCTACAAATAATAATATCTTTGGTTTGAATTAATTGAATTGACCACCTAAGATAAATTTTCTGTATGAAAATTCTAGTTGTAAAAATTGAATAAATCAATTTAATTTAAACTTAATCTCTAAATAATTCAATTAACATCTAAGATGAATTTTCTTTTTGAAAATTCTAATTGTAAAAATTGAACAAACTAGTTAATTTTATACTTAAACTTTAAGTAAATTTAAATAATATTGACATCTAAACATAAAGTTAGTTTATAAACTCTAAATGTGTGTTTAGCTGTTCATCTAGTTTTCATTTTAGGTTATCAAACATTCTAAAGTATTTGGTTTGATAAATACTTCTAAATTTTACTTTCGTATAAGAAATTCTGCATTTGTTTCTGAAAAACACTTCTAATTTAATTTCTCTATCAAAAACAGTTCTAATTAATTTTTTTATTAAAGAAATTTTTAATTAATTTATTTATTGAAAACATTTGTAATTAAATTGTCTTATTAAAAACAAAACACTTCTAATTAATTAGTTTGTTAAAAACACTTCTAACTAAATTATCTTCTAAGTTTCTATATGTACCTCTAGCGCAAGTTGAAACTTTCATCATCATTTCCTTTGTTAGCTGGCCATGACTCATCGAGTCGGCCATTTTTAATTTTTGTGAAAGCGTGTCTTTGCACGTTTTCTTTATTTCAGATATTTTATAATATTTTAGTTTATTTTATTAAATTGAAAGGAAAACATAGCATATGTATATAGATGTTATCATAAAAATTCATTGTGTACACAATCTACTTCTAACTACTTCCGGAAGTTTTCCACACAGAAATGCATTTTCTCACCACGCGTGCCGGCACATAATAAGTTTTCAGTACTTACATATATTACCTCTATAAAATTCCTTCTAATCGAGCGTTATCTACTTCTTTGTAGCTGGGCGTAGTCCAAGCTTCTCTAAATTTTCCTTTGTCTGGGCGTCGTTCAACATCTAATTTTCTCTGAATTTTCCTTCTTGTGGGCATCGTCTAATCTTCTATATCTAATCTTCGTTCTGGTGGTTGAAAAACTTCTTGAGAGTCCTCTCGCTTGCCTGTCCGAACCTGCGTGTCCCCATATGCTTTTGGTGTGTTGTAGTGATAGGCGGAAGATTTGAATTCAAATTTGTTGTGTCCAGATATATATTATCACATCATATAGGATTTTTGTGCCGTAAAGCGTGTGTGATTCAAGCATGAGGTGTATGTATATTTATCAGCATTGATAAAGGTGTGAAGTGAGTTTTGATTCGATGTGTTTATATAAAAAGGTCGCAATCTTTGAGGAATTTAATGATAGAGAGACAGGCGGGATCGTTAGGCTCAGAAAGAAAGCTCTCCGCACAGAAAGGAGGGAATTTTTTCATGTTGATTAAGGATTTTTCGAGGTTTTTCCTCTGTTAATTGTAGCGAGGGCAAGCCCATAGAACATGGTTGATGTCCTCGTTAAGATCTCCGCAGGAATAGACACCGGAATCAACAAAGTTCTTTCTTGCCAGGCTATAGGCAAGTGTGTAATGATTATTTCTGAGACGGGAGATAGTAGTTATTTCATATCTTTTTTTAATCTGGGAATGGAAGAACCAGGGTTCAGATGAATCTAAATAAAAGTTTTGGAAATAAAGAAGACTTACATTTCTGCGGGCACTATCCCTTTTTAGGTCAGCATTAGAGAGATTAGTTAATTTTTGTTTGATGTATTTATAGAGATCAAAGTAAGGGATTCTGATATTCAAGGGAGCTCCAGCAGTTAGAGCCATTCTGACAAGTTTGTCAGCCACCTCATTCCCAAAGATATTTTTATGTCCAGGTATCCAGTAAAGTGAGATTTTTATATTGTTAGTTTCTGCGTAAGAAAGGAGGTTTCTTATTTTGTAAATAAAGAAGTGTTTCGTTTCATTGCGATTAAAGTTTAAACACGCAGAGAGTACGCTGCGAGAGTCTGAAGCCACTATGGCAGGGGAGATTCTTTTTTCGATAATAATGTCTATTGCCTCGGAGATGGCAATGGCTTCAGCAGTGAAGATAGAGGAGAGATGGAAAATTTTGTATTTTTAGAAGATTTGGAGGGGGGGGGGCAAGTAATTCCAATTCCGGTTTGTAGAGTATCATCTCTCTTAGAACCGTCTGTATAAAAAATGGTTTGGTATTTAAGGTGGTTATTTATATAGTGTTTAAGGGCATGTATTACTTACCCGATCCCTACCTTACCGACATTTTTTTCTCTGTAACGCTACGTCTACATTTATTGAGATACCACATTGAAAATTTCTATATTTGAAGCTAAAGCCTTAAGGTATAATACGTTTGTCTGGTCTTAAATATTGACATTTAAAAAAACAAAATTTTTTCAAATTTTTTTTTTTATTTTTACAAAAATTTAAGACCAGACAACCATACATTAGCATATTTTCTTCAATTTTATAAATTTTCAACTTGATATCTTTATAAATGTAGACGTAGCGTTACAGAGAAAAAAATGTCGGTAAGGTAGGGATCGGGTAAGTAATACATGCCCTGAAAGTCTAAATTTGGAGATGGGCTATTCATTAGAATTTTTTTTAATTGTAAGTCAATATTAGAAGTTTCAAAATCAAGAGAATAATCTAGAAAAAGTTGATGGGGGTATATGAGAGCATGATATTAGGCTTAAATTTGTGAAGGTAAATGAATGCATTTAGTATGGAAAAGGTTTCTCTGTAATTATAGGCGTTATTTCTTGCGGTTATGGTTTCAAGACGATATAAGGAGTCAAGTTGTGGGTGGTCTTCCATTGAGAAAACTTTTAGCAGGAATTTTTTAGTGATATATTGGAATCGGCGAAGTAAAGGGGGTTCTTTGATTTCGGCAAACATAACAGGGATGGGAGTGGAGATTCTGTAGCCCAAGATGAGTCTCAGAATACGATTTTGGATTTTGCAGATCTTGTCATAGGGTTTGGAATTGTAGATATTTAGTGCTTGGCAGCCGTATTCAAGGAAGCTTCTAATGAGAGAGTGATAGAGAATGCGTAGAGTTCTGGGGTGGGCTCCCCACCAAGTACCTCTTAGAAATTTAATAATGTTTACTACGATATTAGCCCTGTCAGCTAGTTGTTTAAAGTGAGGGGACCAGGTCAATTCAGAGTCAAAGGTCACTCTTAAGAAGACAACCTCTTGGGAAAGAGGTATTTTATGTTTATCCACTAAAATGACTAGTTTAGTTTTATCTACTGACACATTGAGTTCTCTGGATTTTAAGAAAAATTGAAGTGAATGAAGACTATTTTGAAGGATAGAGACGGATTCATGAAAACTGTGGGATGAGAAGAAAATGACAATTTTATCAGCATATTGTAAAGTTTTGCATGAGGGGTGAATGTGTTTATGGATATTTAGGGTATAAATGTTGTAAAGTGTTGAACTGGAAACAGAACCCTGTGGGAGACCTCTTTTGAACACGTATGGACCCTGATTTGAGCTGTTGACCCTGAAAAAGACGTTTCTTTCCTTAGTAAGGTTTTCGAAGAATTTGCAGAATTTCCATGGAATTCCTAATTCTTGTAGGTCATTAACTAGGATACTCGGGATCACCCAGTCATAGGCTGGCTCTATGTCAAGAAACAGGGCTGCCGTATAACAGTCGTCTGCAAAGGCAACGTGAATTTCTGTTGATAGGGTAGCTAAACCATCAGCGCAAGATCGATTTTTCCTGAATCCGAATTGGGTATTGTGGATGAGCATCTGGTTCTCTAGCCACCAGTTTAGCCTATTTATTATTAATCTTTCTAGTAGTTTCAGAAAGCATGAAGCTAATACGATGGGTCTAAATTTAAATGAGTTATGTTTAGGTATAAGAAAGACCAGATATCTAGTCCAGGGTTCAGGAAAAGAGCCTTCTTCTAGAATTGAGTTGAAAATCGTAAGAAGTCGGTTAATGATATTCTCTGGAAGATTTTGGATAAGTTCGTAATTAATTTTGTCTAGACCTGGAGAAGATTTGGTTTTAGATTTTTTAATGGCGTAAGTTAGTTCTTGAGGTTTGAAGGGTGTTGACAGGTGGTGAGAAGCTAAGGTATCAACAGAGTGGGGAGGAGTGAGAGAGAGAGGAGATACGGTGGGTAGATCGGTCGGAGGAGAGCTGAATTCATAGAATATATCTATGAATCGTTTCATTTTTTCGGTAGTTTCAATATTGGCCAGAGAGGTGGTTGGTGAAGGTGAGGATAGGAGTCTGTGTCTGAAGCCTTTAATTTTGTTCCATACGTTGGAAATTTTAGAGATTGGTGATAGAGATTCACAGAACGATCTCCGTCCCCTAATTTTAGTGTTTTTAAAGGTACGTTTGGATAAAGCTTCGAATTTTTGGAGATCTAGGAAATTTTTATATGTGCACCTGTGTCTGTATTTACCGAGTTTGGCCCTCCTGAGATGTTCTATTTTGGTACATTCTTCATTCCACCAAGGGGGGGAGTTTGGGTAATGTCGATTGGGTTTCCTCTCGATTTTAGGGTCTGCTTTATGAAGAGCGTTATCGATTGATTCGACAAGTTCTTGATAGGCTTTACATTTTTTCAAGTTCCTTTTTTAACCAATGAGGTTAAAAGTTGTGAATCTGTCAATTGACGCGATTTATCAACCTAATTTTTATACGCGATTTTTGTAAGTGCCGGGATTTTTAGGTGCATAATAAGCCTTGTCAAAATTCCTACAGTAAGTGAATCACCCCGCAAATGCAGTGACGAGAGCACCATTCCTGACATTAAGAAATCCTTCCCTGCTAAGCGGCACTTCAAACCGTGTATTTTTGCGGCTTCAAAATGAGTTGATCACGTTGTGAATACTGGTACATCGGCCCTGACTTGTTTACCTGATAAGTGTCCACTCATCCTTCTCACCAACTGAAATGGGATCATCAGAATCGACATTCCAGTGTGTATCCATACTTTTAGAAGTATTGGTAGCGAGTAAAAAAGTACTCATTAGTAAAAGTATCGAGTCGGTTTCGTCCATCACTAGTCGATTTTGAGTCGACTATGAATAAGCAAAGACGATTTTAAAAGTCGACTTTCGAGTAAAGTCAACTTCGAGTTTTCCATCCTATTTTCCATATTTTTGCGTACTAGTTCGGATGGAAAACTTCAGAAGACCGACCTAGTATTTATTCAGATAAGAATCTTCACTTCAGTTCGGATTAACTAGAATTCCTTTGGATCAGATTCCTCTTTTAGTGGATTAATAATTGCTTGCTTTTAGTTTCGTGGCTGGCAAAGCATACTACTTCGGCGTTGGAGGAAGTATGAGACAATTTGAAGAACTTGTAACAAAAGATGGAGTATTCAAAGTGCAAGTGGTATGGAAAAGTAAAGAGGGTAATATATTTTTCAACAAGAACAATTCCCAATATATTTTAATAGAATAACAATAAATCCACACTATCACTTTTCAGGTTTACAAAGAGAGATCCTGGCTTTAACACATGTTAATACGGACTCAACGTGAAAGGGCACGAAGAGAAAGCGGCGCGAAGTGTAATTAATAGGTTGATCAAAAAATTAAACTATAATAATTCATTTACTGATTTAGAGATTTAAGTATATCCTGGAATGTATAAATATAATAAAGTTGACTACTTTTCTCTATTTCTTATTTTTTTTATGGAGATAGTCTCTCATATACCCAATCGTCGTCTCCTTGATGAATGAGTACATTATCAGGTTTCTTCTCTCCAGGTAATGGGCGCCTGAAGCGAATTCTATCATGCAGGCGATCACTTTGACCTTGCCAAAATTCTATGGACTTTGGAATAACAATGTAGCCGCCCCTATAATTCAATTTATTATTAATTAAGATTATTATGAATCAATTAATCTGCAATGTTATTCACTAAGAGGTCATTTGAGTTTTATAGACACAACCCATTAAGGGCATGTGTTACTTATCATTTGAGCAAGTTTTTAAACCCGAGTTTTTTTCTACAATTTTTACATTTCCAAAAAAATTATAGTCAACATCCGTCAAGTATGTGAACACGGACGGATGATGACTAAAATTTTTTTGAAAATGTAAAAATTGTAGAAAAACCCAGGTTTAAAAACTTGCTCATATGGTAAGTAACACATGCCCTTAAACGAAAAAAGATTCAAAAGAATTAAAAGTAATATTTGTTCTAGGACTTATAAATCCGTTTTGTGGAACTTTTAGGATTCATGAGAATGCTCATAATTATTCCATTTTTGCATAAATTCTATTTAATTCCAAATGAAGAATGCTTAAAGACATAACCTATATAAAAATATCTGATCAAACATAAACCTAAAATAAAGTATGATAGAATTAATACAGACAAAAATGAGGTGTTCTATTCCTGAAATAAGGATTGTACGTAATTCTGACCTCAACAAAATTCTCATAAATCCGGAAAGTTCCACAAGACGGATTGATAAGTCGTGGCATAAAAATTACTTTTGAATCTTTTTTCGTTTACTGGGAAGAAATTTATCTTTTCAAAATAAATCAGCTTTGAATTTTGGACCTACCAACAATCTGGTCGTTGAACTTTTTTGTCTGGGAATTTTTCCAATAATTCTCGTTCTCGAATTTGAAGTGTTTCCCTTCCAGGAATCACCGCACTTTGTTTACTCGCCCAGGCACCTATTTGGCTTGGAAAGGGTCTACTCTCAAAATAACGATCTGAATCTTCAGTTGATGTTTTCTCAACTCTTCCTTCTATACGAATCTAAACATTTATAAGTAAATCTACATTCTTTGTCGAAGAAATTTGACCACGTATACAAGAAGCAGAGCTGGGCAGAATCGTTAATTGGTCCATTAATACAACATAACAGCGGATGTTTTCAATGGGAAAAGACATCTTGTTGGCGAAGAGATCATTCCTGTCAGACGAAAATTTCGACACGCTTGTGTCCATGAAGGGCAATTTGTACCATATGAAAAATTGTCAAGAATAGTGAACATAATCAACTTGTTTTTTTTCTACAATTATTACATTTTCAAAAAAATTATAGTCAACATCCGTCAAGAACGTGAACACGGACGGATGTTGACTAAAATTTTTTTGAAAATGGAAAAATTATAGAAAAAAACCCGGGTTATTTAAACTTGCTCATATGGTAAGTAACACATGCCCTTAAGATTTCGATTTACTATGCCCAGCTCTGACATGAAGCAGAGCATCGAATCCATAAAGTGAATGTTGATTCCTGCTAATTTTTCATTTAAGGTGAATTAAAACGTGAAGATTCGATGAAATCCACCAAAACCAATTACACAGAGAAAATCTTGGGTGGAGATATAGTTAACCAAGGTCGGTAGCATAAATACGTTTCCTGGCGTCACCATATACTTTATAGTGTTATGTCACGCTCAAAATTTGAGCAACCAGATGCCCCAATCCTGTCTTGCCGACGCGTTGATGCTGTTGCACACATAAATTGGGGCTTCTGGTCAACTAAACTGAGGAAAAAAATTCTCCAATTCGTGGTTGCGCTAGAACTTTAGTGTTTGGTGCTGTTCGCCCAAGATTTTCTTTGTCTATAATACCTTATCTCAATACCTTAACACCTTATTACTAATAAGAATCTAATATTTAAATACACTCGAACGCCATGATAACTCGCGTCTTGATTAATCCTCTAATCCGAATAGCACTATAATGCGGTCCTCTTCGAAACGTAAACAAGCTGCGACACTGACAATTAACTCACGACGCTTAAGTGGCAAGGAAAAGCAGCTCTCACCACTTTCTCAACACCTCGGCGGCTACCTTATGTAAATATGCAACCGATGCAGTTACTAAGAATGCGGTCAGCGTTATCGAAGCGTTCTAATGTAAAAACATGCAAATTTTTCTTTTTTTACCGTGCGTCTCAAAGATTCCCAAAAGAATGTTAATGCAGCATTTGGATTTTCTTCCTGAAAAAATGTATATTAAATGATAAAATACGCAAATTATTAGTATATTTATAAGATTTAAGGATATTAAACTCACTAGCTCACGACCTTTCCGGCTTTCGTAATTGGTGTAAAATTTGAATCCATCTTTGCCATATTCTTTGAGTAATACTGGTCTTACTGATGGAAGTCCATCCCTATGGATAGGGAAATTATTAAAACTAAGATAAAGAACAAATAAAATTTAAAAAAGAATCTAATGAAATTCAAATGAATAAAATTCAAACTAAATTCAAAAGATACCAGGCGTTTCAAATACATTTAGAAAATAATTTTGCCCTCATCCCTACATATATGGCGTTCTACTAATCAATAGTCACGCAAAGCCCTAAAAAGTAGACGTTGTGTAGTTCCTTCTATAGGAAAACTGAGACAAAATTTGCCACTTTGTAGAGGACATCCTAACAGAAAAGAAGAAGGAGGAGAGGAAACGAGAACTGTTAGGCGCCAAAACTCCTAAAACCGTAAGCTGGGGCGAGAAAAACGGAGCAAGAAGCCAGTAGGGAGCCGAGGCACGGCTTTGGAGGCTGAAAACTTATGACCCTGAAGTAATGCGAAAGCGGATTCCGGGGCAATGTTGTAGACAGGAAGAGGATGTGGATTTAGTAGTGGGTATTGCCGATTTTTTAAGCCGGTGTGATACTTTACTGGGATTTTTGTAAAATATTTAATCTGCAAAGTTAGCCGTGAGGTTTAGTTGTTAGTGTCAAGACATAGAGATAGGTGTTCGGGTGTTCGAATACCGGACCAACTGCCGCAGATTTTTCTGATTTTTCATAGCGAAAAAAGCTGTACAGGATCCACTGCAGGTTCCTCTGAAGGAATCCGCAAAGTATTATTTTTTAAACATATATTTTTAAAACTATCTAGGATCCTGTAAATATTCCTACATAGGAAACTATGTAGGAAAATAACTACCTGAAGGAAACTGCACAGGAACCTTTAGAGATTCCTATACAAGAAACTACACATGAATAATTTCAATTTATTAAACTTCGCAGGATTCTACAAAGGAACCTGTGCAAAAGAATCTACATAGGATCCTTGTCTCATTCCGTGAAGGAGGCACATGTCAGAAACTATATGGGAACTCTCATAGGAACATGTGCAGGTTCCTTTAAAAATTCCTATAATAGGATCCTATAAAGGAAGCGATATAGGAATTTTCAGTAGGGGAGACTAGTGGGCGTCGCCGACAAGACGGAATGCGAGACACTGACTCTGATCGTCATTGTGTTCTCGACTGAGTTTCTGTGCACTTGTGTGCTGATATTATAATTCAATTATTTTAATATGACTTATTCTCATTGTGTTGACTTAAATATGAATTAAGTCCCCTTACCCTGACCCCTCGCCTAGCTGAGCTAGTAGTTAGGAGTAACAATTTTGAACTCTATTATTTAAATGGAATATCTTAAATTAATTTATTTTTCATGATTCAAATCCTTTGGTTGTGTAGGAGTTTAAACTAATTTGAAAACAACCTGGTGTCCATATGTTTTTAATTTATTGAAAGCTGGTATTTTCCACTAAGGAAAAGTATCTCAAGCCTTATCACCTTCAGCCTCCATCTATAATTTTTTTTACTGTAAAATTATCTTAAATGTTCTGTTACAAACTTTGTGGAAGTTCCTAAAAGCATAGCATTCGCTTCAAAAATCGTTGGAGTGTTGCAAGCTTCTTCAAACCATGCTTTAAACTGTCCAAAAGGCTCATGACTGACCAACTGATCTTCTGTGAATGTTTCGGTTTTATCTTTATATTTTATGCGCATTCCTGTAAAAATATGTGACAATAATATCAACACATTTTTATTATATATACTGCCAAGATTCCTTTTTAAATATTATTTTCAAATAGTGGGCTTTTGTGCAATTTTGAAATCATTTTATTTATAAGGGTGTTTGAATCATGTTCAAATATCAAAATTCGATTTCTTCATTTTACTTTACAAATGAAGATGTCTAACATATTACATCACACTCAGTCGGTAATGTTGAAATCTGTAGTTCAATATCAACTGGGGGACTACAGAACATTACTTGAATAGGAGCTTTAATGAAATTAATATTTTAAATTAAAATAGGTGAAAAATTGTGATATCGCTTTGCTTTTTAGATAGAAAAGCAATTTCTGTTTTATTGTCGGCAATTTGAAAACCGTGCGATATGGCAATCCATCATAGGAAAAATTATAATGTGTAGAGATTGAAAATAGGTTGCATAAAAGTTTCGGATTTCTGGTCAACCTGTCACAACACTATAATGCAACCTAACTTCAATCTCGGCACATTATAATTTTTCCTGATGGATTTCAAAACCGCACGCTTTTCAAACTGCCGACAATAAATATAGAAATTGCTTTTCTATCCAAAAAGCAAAGCGATATCACATTGTTTCAACTACTTTAATTTAAAAAAATTAATTTCATTCAAACTTCTATTCAAATAATGTTCTGTAGTCCCCCAATTGATATTGAGCTACAGATTTCGACATTAGGGTTGTTCAAGTATTATGTCATCAATTTCTAAGATCATTTTCAACCCCCGCCACGCTCCCTGTGAGCAACAGTATGCATTTCCTTAAACCCCCCTCCTCCTAATTTTTATACAAAATTTTTTTTAATCCTGAAAAGAAAATTATTAATTTAGTTAAATGCAAATTAATATATTCTATTTAAAGTACACTCATCTCCCAATCGACGGCACTGCTCAGGGATCGAGTGCCCTCGATCGGATGGGATTAAGAATAGCTCGAGCTATTCAGTGTAGGCTGTCGAGGGACGCTCGGGGGGGGGACGTAGAATCAGCCAAGCGTGAAAAGTGCCCTCGATCGGAGTGCCCTCGATCGGGAGATGAGTGTAATGATTTTATTTATATTATTTATTCTTTTATATATATAATAATCACTCTATTAATATAAAATATGGCGTCGAATTTTTAACGAAACAAATAAAAATAAAAATTCTTTTTTAAAGCAGCCAGATTTGCAGTAAGCGGCAAGATTTAAGGTTTTTTTTGGGGAAAGAGAAATCTTACGTAAGATTTCAATTGATCCCCCTCCCCCTTCCCCATGTAAGAAACAATAAGAAATTTTCTAGACCCCCCACTCCACCCCACCAAGGTGCTTACATAATACTTGAACAGATCCTTACCGATTGAGTGTTACGTAATGTTAGACATCTCAATATTGTGATTCGATATTTTTTAGCTCTGTAGACTCGTTTCTTTTTAAGGCTGTTAGAGCATTTAGCAAATAATAAAAATGGCTTTAGAGTGCCTCTAATCTGTCACTCTGTTGAGTCAATTCGAAAATTTAATTTTGAGGCACGGTACTGCAATTGAGGGGTGATTCACTCACTTTAAGAATTTTTGTAATAAATATCAAGCACCTGAAGACCTGAGTAATTACGAAAATCGTGTAAAAAAATTTTGTTGAAAAATCGCGTGAATTGAGAGAGCTGTTAATTAAGCGTCATATTCACGCGATTTATCCACTTAAGTTTTTTACGCGATTTTCATAAGTACTCAGGTCTTCAGGTGTCTGATATTTATTGTAAAAATTCTTAAATTGAGTGAATCACCCGCTATGATTGCAGGGCCGTGCCCCTTTGACTGAAGAAGGGACTTGGAAAAATGTAAGTATTGCGCACTTATTTTTCTCCTCGTCTCTATTCTCGCCGAAACTTTTCCATTTAAGCTAAAAAAAATTAGTTTAAAAAAAAACAATTCGATAGCACCATTTCTGACATCGAGAAATCCTTCCCTGCTAAACGGCACTTCAAATCGTATATTTTTGCGGCCTCAAAATAACATCTTCGAAATAACTTGAGAGAATGGCAGATTTGAGGCACTCTACAGATTTCGCCAGTTCTTTTTGTCCTTTCCTCCAACATCCTTAAATAACATTATGCGTGTAGAGTTAGAAAGTTTCTAATTTTAATACGTTTTGTGTTTAAAATCCAGAGATTGAATTGCAAGCAGGTTATAGAAAAGGGGCCAAACGTTTTCAAGAACAATAACTTTCATTTTTAATTTTTGTTAAGACTGTTGGAGAACAGGACAAAGAGTCGTCATTTCAATTTCCCGTTTTTGAGGACGCAAAAAGTAAAAGGTTCGAATTTTCATTTAGTCAGGAAGGTTTTTTCGATTGCACAACCGATGTTGACTCTTTGTTTTTTGAAAAAACTAATTTGTTTGGTTAAAAACAAACTAGTTAAACAATATATATTATAATACTCGTATCTCGCTAACATTAAAAGGTATTGAAAAATGTCATGTTTCCAATGACGTCGTAACAGTTAGAGAATTCTTTTCCATCCCTTTTTTGTCCTCGCGTTTTAATCTCTCCAATAGTGCAAATTATTTCTTAAATTGTATCCCTTTCAGTATCCATCGACGAAAAGATTTTTGTGAATACTTTTGGATACTACAAAGCAACTTTGAAACATCAAATTTTGAATCCCTTATATATTTGTACTTTTAGATATTTTTATTCATCATTTTTTGAATAATTATGAAGTAAAAATCTTTTAAGAACACAGTATTAGTCATTTTTCGTTGTAGAGGTGCAAAATAATTAAAAAAACATTTTTTTTACGATTTTATATTTTTCAGGTGGATAGAATTTAAACAAAACGCAAGTGCTCTACGATAAAATGACGTATTGTTGCGCACATTTCTAAAAGAATTTGCAATTCTCGTGCTATTGGAGCATACTGTACTGCATTAAGGCTGTTGGAGCGTTTTGAAATATAAAAATTTTCATGTGGAATCAGTCAAATTCCCACCTCACGATTTACTTTAGATGACAACTTTGCAAATATACATTGTTTGACGGGTTCTTCCATCGAGATCGGTTTCTCGATGGCAAAAAGGGGGGCTAGTGTCTCATTTTTAGCAAAAACTCATAGTTTTTTTTAAATAAAAGATTTGAGATACGAGAAAAAAGAAGGGTTCAGACAATATTTTAGAAAGTGTGAGCAATACTTACATATGTCAAAATCCATTTTTGCTTCTAAAGAAGGTAAATCACTGCACTGGCGAATAGATACACACACTCGGAATTTTTTTCTGGGAATAATATTATTCCCAATTATATGGAAGAAGGTGAAAATAATTATTTTCACCTGATTCTTCGGATGGAAAGTACATGAGAATAATGTCTCTTTTGGTGTTTTGGAGTCTGAAAGTGGAAATGCGTCAACGACGTGCACGCCAAGTCCGACGAAGCACATTGGAGATTCCGCGGTGGGTATTTAAAATTCAATTAAAAATAAATGTGAGAAATACAATTTACTTTATTTTGTTTTCCAAAGAAATGGAGAATAAAATTAAGTTGATAGTTCGTTAATTTTATACTCCATTTCTTTGGAAAACAAAATAAAGTAAATTGGATTTCTCACATTTATTTTTAATTGACATTTGAAATACCCGCCGCGGAATCTCCAATTTGGTTCGTCGGACTTGGCGTGCATGTCGTACGACGTTTCCGGTTTCAAAGTGACAGCTCGTACACGAAGATGGAAAGAGACATTATTCTGATGTGCTTTCCATTCAAAGAATCTTGTGAAAATAATTATTTTCACCTTTCCCCACTTAACTGGGAATTATATTATTGTTAAAAAAAAAATTCCGACTTTGTGCATCTATCCGCGAGTGCAGTGATTTACCTCCATTACAAGAAAAAAGAGATTTTAACATCTGTAAGTATTGCTCACTCTTTCTAAAACTACTGTCTGAACCCTTCCTTTTCTCGTAGCTCAAATCTTTTATTTAAACAGAACTATGAGTTTTTGCTAAAAATCAGACACTAGCCCCCCTTTTTGCCATCGAGAAACCGATCTCGATGGAAGAACCCGTCAAACAATTTGACTGATTCCACATGAAAATTTTTATATTTCAAAACACTCCAACAGCCTTAAGTAAGTTAAAAACTATCAAGATTTTACTGAAAATTAACCCATTAACCGTTTAGTCTATTTTTAAGGACTTAAAGTTGGTTCAAAAAAAGTTGGACATATTTGAATATTTTTCCTATAGAGATAAATATTTTTACATAATAAAAGAAATAATTAATCATGAAGTTTCTGAAAAAATATATTAAAATTTACATTCACTTGGTTTTTATTATTATTTCCCTACTAATCAGGAAATGATTTTAAACGTTTCACATACTTTAAATCCAAATTTAAGCCATTGTACAATGGAGAGGAATAATTGTGTTTATCATATTGTGATCTGGCATATTTTGTAATATCTTCTTAAAAAAGTGGAACAGTCACTACGGCCTGGGTTAATTTTAAGCTGAATTTCGGTAGCTTTTAACTTACTCGAAAGAAGAAATGTAGTCTTTGATATAATTAAATTTAAGAGAAGTAAAACGATAATTGAAAATAGATTGTTGCATATTTCAGATAGGCAGTGTATGTGGCTATGGTCACGCCTCTCGTATTCTCTTAAAATAATTGCAAATAATAAATACTTTTTTTTTAATGAAATTTTTGAACCGAAATGAAATAGACAAGGGTGAATTTGAATAGAAAAAAGTTAATCTGAGACTGAGAAAAAGACATTGAAAGAGATAGGTTTAGAACTAGGTTGGGATAGAAATGAAAGTATTGAAACAGATAGAAGTGAATTTTGATTTACAAGGAGATAGAAAAAGATAGATGGGGATCGGCAAGAGTTTGAAGGGACAGAAAAGTGGGGATTAAAAGAGATATGAGCGAATTTTGATTGGAAAGATGATAGAAAGATATAGACTAGAATAGGCATGAGATAGAAAGGAATAGAGAAGTAGGAATTGAAAGAGATAGGAGCGAATTGAGTTTGACAAGAACATAGAAAGGGATAGACAAGAATAGGCGGGAGATAGGAAGGAATAGAGAAGTGGGGATTGAAGGAGATAAGAGCGATTTTGAGTAAAAAGATAGACTCTGTTAGGCGAGAGATAGATAGAGGTAGAGAACTGGAAATTGAAAGAGATTGAAGCGAATTTAGATTGATAAGGAAATAGAAAGGGATAGACAAGAATAGGCGAAAGATAGGAAAGCATAGAGAAAAGAGGATTGAAAGAGATAAGAGCGATTTTGGATAACAAGGAGATAGAAAGAGATAGACTGTAATAGGCGAGATATAAATAGAGATAGAGAATGCGGATTCAAAAAATAGAGCACACATTGATTGAATAGGAGATAGAAAGAGGTAGACGGGAATAGACAATAGGTTGAAAGAGGTAGAGAAGTGGAGATCGAACGAGATAGGCGTGGGTGTAGATAAGAAAGAAATAAAAAGGAATAGAAAAGAGGAGATTCAAAAAGATAGGCGTGAATGTGGATTAATATAGAGATGGAAAGAGATAGGCGGGTGTAGACGAAAGGTAGAAGTGCAAAGACAATCTTTATTCCTTTCTATCTCTTTCTATCTCTAAGATAGAAAGGGAGAAAAATTGTTTATCCCTTTTTATCTCTCGCCTTTTTATCCCCGTCTATCTCTTTCTGTCTTCTTGTCAATCACCAGTCTCTTCTATATTCTCCTTCAATCTTCACTTCTCTACCTCTTTCTATCTGTTCACTTCCAGGAGGGATGGCTAAACGACATTTCGAACCGTTTATTTTTGCGACCTCAAAAACCGTGAATTGAAATAACTTTTTGTCCGTTGCTTCAACATCAGCCTTAACTGTCAATATGGAAACTTTCAATACTCTAAATCTCAGAATTGTGAAAATAGAAAAAAATCAAAATGGGACAAGCCTTTTTAAGGGCGTTGGATAAACGGACTTGGAAATCCGTGAAAATATAAACCAAATATTTAGGATCTTGCATAGTCCTGGGTCTCATAAAAATTTAATTTCATCCCGGTTTTGAAAAGAGAAAGAATTTTTTGTCTACTGGAAATATTCATTTTCTAAACAGGAGCGAATGCAAACAGAGCAGACGAATCGCGTGAAAAAGCAACTAAATGTCAGATGCAATCGTATAAATGAATTATTTCAAGGTCTGTCCACAATGGAATGAATTTTGGTGAAGTTCCACGGCTGCATTGTACGTAGATTCTACGGCCGCTGCGCGCACATCGTATTGCCAACTGTCATGCATTTTTCGATGTTCACGTTCCGCTTTTCCGGAATTAATACCGGTAATCAGATTACCAGAATAATTAATTAGATTAACGGTATCTATTAATAGATTAATTAAGTAATCAGATTACCGGTATCATTTACTGGAACGGCGGAACGTGAACATCGAAAAATGCATGACAGTTGGCAATCTGATACGCGCGCAGCGGCCGTAGAATCTACGTCTAATGCAGCCGTGGAACTTCACCGAAATTCATTCCATTGTGGAATTACCTTCAGGCACAACACGGACACTGAACGAAAAATCAATGAAATACAGAAAATGTGAATTTCCTATTCATTCAGATGCCAACACGAAATTTGTGATTCATTTACACAAAAAACTGTAATTTACGCTAGAGTTCGGGAAAGAGCATTGTGAAAACTTGATAGGAAAGAGATACACGATTGAACACAATAAGCAGATCGCGCCCGAACTATCACAGCTTAGCAGTTATTTTTTCCACTAAATTACAATAAAGTCACGCATCTAGATATATGTTGCAAAACTTTGCAACATATATCGTCCCAATTTGTTTTCATTCCGATTTTCACATTTAAAAAAAATGATAATTATGTACCAACAACGACATTCTGACGACTTTACCATTTGGTAGAGTGCGGTCTGCTCATTGTGTTTCTCGTTTCTTTTGACCTTGAATAATCATGTTTCTCAAAGTCTATCACAAATTACGGTCTTGTGTCGCAATGAATCGCGAATTTCGTGTTGACATCTGAAAGAATAGGAAATTCAAACTTTCTGTATTTCATTGATTTTTCGTTCAGTGTCCGTGTTGTGCCTCAAATAATTCATTTATACGAGTGCGTCTGACATTTAGTTGCTCTTTCTCGCGATTCGTCTGCTCTGTTTGCATTCGCTCCTGTTTAGAAAATGAATATTTCCAGCAGACAAAATATTCTTTCTCTCTTCAAAACCAGGATGAAATTTAATTTTTACGATACCCAGGACTATGCAAGACCCTAAATATTTGGTAAGTTGTTTCTATATCGTCCAAAAAACATTTTTTTTAAATATATACGGTAGCAGGGTCGAGGTTAGAATCGTTTTGAAAAATTTCTATTATCACGGATTTCCAAGTCCGTTTATCCAACGCCCTTAAATCGAGAAGTAGAAGGGGTCAAATTTTACACAAATATAGATAAATATTCTCTGACGAGAATGTAAACATTGTTCTCTAACATACATGTTTAAAAAGTTATTAAAAATACATATTCTTTTACCTCCAATGTCAATATTATCGATCGAATTCTTTCCTACAATATTGGACATTTTGTCGAGATTCTTGTTTACTTAGAGCACTGATAAAACGTTAGAAGTTCAGAAAGACAGTGCAAGTCACGAACTTCCAACTCATGACAGTCACGACTTACGAGTTCCACCAAAGATATTATTATTAGTAGATGCGGTGCTGGTCTAGCAGACGCTAAAAACTGGTGACAAATGCGGTGCTGGTTTAGTAACCCGTGACAAATGTAGTTGGCGCGACAGTCTACACGTGTCGGGCTACCTCGCACTCCGGAGTAGCCTGAATACTTTCGACTGACGCGCCTTCTATAATTGTCACGGGTAACTAGGCTAGCACCGCATTTACTAAGAATAATATCTTTGGTTCCACCTAGCAGTCAGTGAAGTGAAGGGATATCCAACAAAAAATCGATATTACGGATATCGATATATCGGACACATCGATATCGATACGAAAAAAATATCGATATTGGCTAGAAATATCGATATATCGTAGCAAAAGATCGATATTTAAATATTTTTTGCCTTTTTTATTGATAAATAATAAAAAAAACATTCAAAATATATATAGAGATGTTCTTAACTATAAGTATAATCATTTTTAAAAGTGAAAATTATCAAAATAGAGCAATATTTATTTTTAAGTCTGAGACATGATATAATTTCAAAATAGTTTTACGAAACCTTTAATATAACTAGTGTATAAATTAAAAATTGTGGACATTTTTTTCTTCCCAAAAAATATTCTGATTCAAAATTTCATAGAAAATATTAAATTTTAATTGAAAAAAAATTAAAACTCTAATTAAAAATAAATATTTTTGACTTAATTTTGAAACAGAATATCGTTTGACAGGACCGAGAAACTTAGGTATACGTAATTAAAAAATCATGAAAACAAATTTGAGGAATTTTTAATTGTTAGTAATATTGAATATATTACAATTTTCGCAAAACTAACAATAAGTAATTAAGTACTACATACATTATTTATTAGTCAATTACATATTTTTAAAATGAAAATTGAAATATCAATATCGAAACCAGAGAAAAATATCGATATCGGCATTGATATATCGTTTGTAAAATATCGACATGTAATATCGATATATCATAAGGAAAATATCGATTTTTTGACATTTCGGTATCAATGTCTCTTCAGTTAGTCAGTGTTGCCAGATTCCCATCCAAAAAAGTCGCCAGTAGAGGACGCAGAAGTAGCCCAAAAAGCGCGAATTTTCAAAACCCCAAATAGCATATATACATATATAGTTTAAATAAGGAGTCCCATTTTGTAGTTTTTATAATGATTTTATAATTATAATTTATAAATTATAATTTTATAATATAAAATAATTAACATTTTCGTAAACATTTTTAAAATAACAACACAATCGTATTGCGAACACAAGCAAAGATATTATTATAGTAGATGCGGTGCTGGTCTAGCAGACGCTAAAAACCGGTGACAAATGCGGTGCTGATTTAGTAACCTAATATTTTTGTAGTTGGCGCGTCAGTCGAAAGTGTCGGGCTACCCCGCACTGCGGAGTAGCCTGAATACTTTCGACTAACGCGCCAACTACAAAAATATTAGGTTACTAAATCAGCACCGCATCTACTAATAATAATATCTTTGACACAAGTTAAATAAATTATTATGCAAATTAAAACCATATGTATAGAGCATAGGAATAGGAGTATATAGAGTATATATATGTAATAGTCATATAGGGTAGGTATTGATTGGTCCATAGTTTCAGTTGGCCATAATCTCAATTGGCCACAACATCACTAAAAGTTACCATAAGTTACTAAATTTTATAAACACTGTTTAAAGTAAAGACTAGAAGGGAGTTAGGTTGGCGAAAGTAGCAGCGTTTTAATTGGTTTGTTTCATTAAGATTTTTTCTAATGCGCATTGCCATCTAGTTTCCACCTACACCGGAGTTTTCGAATTTAGTGATGTTGTGGCCAATTGAGATTATGGCCAACTGAAACTATGGACCAATCAATACCTACCGTCATATAGATACGGATTATACGGACGATACGGACTCTTTCTTCTTTGCGTGCGCACCTTCGTTAGTATTTGATTGGGCGCGTTTATTTGAAATGATAAAAAGGAACTTCTGCTACCTTTAAAATAGGCATATTAAACATGTGTCCTCGTAAGTTAGAAAAATAAATAAAGAATGTAGGTATAGCCCAAAAATAGCCAATTGAATTTCATAAGTAGCCCAAATGGCGATTAGTAGCCCAATGTGGCAACACTGGTGCAGTCCCATATATCGGCGTAATGGTGCCGTCCTATGGCAGCAGAAAACGCAAAGCAGAAAGCAGAAAATCGTAAGATTGAAAGAGACGAGCAGATTTTCTCTCTCTTTTACTCTAATGATTTTCTGCTTTCTGCTTTACGTTTTCTGCTACCATAGGACGGCACCTTAAATAATCGACCTAAAGCAGAAAAGCACTAGAATCGTGCTGGTAACTTTTGTTGTATCAAAACGAAACCTAAGAGTGGCGTCCCATGATTGCGTTTTGCGTTGCGTCATAATGAGAGTAAAAGAGAAAAAACTATAATTCTGTCTTTTTCTCTCTCATTCTTATGGTTTTGCGCAAAAACGCAACGCATTCCGGATCCATGGGATGCCAGCCTAAGGCTGGCGTCCCATGATTGCGTTTTGCGTTTCGTCATATTGAGAGAAACAAAGACAGAAGTATACTTTTTTCTCTTTTACTCTCATTATGACGCAACGCAAAACGCTATCATGAGACGCCAGCCTAATTTTCAAGCTGTGTTTGCCATTTTAGTACGGTACTTACCATGAATTCTTTCCACGTGTTATAATTTTAATGTTTTCAAACTATCAAAATAAAGAAATTGTTTTTGCGAATTTTGTAAGAGATTATTAGGTAAAAATGTTTGCAGAAAATACAACAATAGAGATTCCGATAGTTCGCACTATCTTGCTTCGTGAAATATTATTTTTTCAATAAATTTAATTTATGATTAAAAATTACTTTTTCAATTAAATTAATAATTTATACTTGGAATATAAAAAAAAATAAAGATATTGTTCTTTTCAATAAGAAATTGAGCCACCAGTCCTTATTTCATTGCGACTGTATCATTCAGGCTGGCGTCCTATGATTGCGTTTTGCGTTGCGTTATAATGAGAGAGAAAAAGACAGAAGTATACTTTCATCTCCTTCTCTCTCATTATGACGCAACGCAAAACGCTATCATGGGACGCCAGCCTTATTCTAAGGCAACAAAAATTACCAGCACGATTCTAGGGCTTTTCTGTTTTGTGTTTGAAGATGCCGTCCCATGTCGGCAGAAAACGTCGGCGTAAAGCAGAAACTCATGAGAGTGAAAGAGACGTAGACAGCCCCCTGACTCTTACTATCCGGTCCATGATATAAAATTGTCATGAGAGTTGAATGACGCCGAGGGAAAAAGCGTAAAAATATAATTTTCTTCTAATAAGGACTATTTTATCGGATTTTTTTTACCATACATTATTCAAGAAAGTTTTATCTATTTTTTAAAATAAGACTTACTCCCGAAAAAGGTTAAATGCCCATTTGTCCCTTGACATACTTTTCATTTTTGAATACAAAATGAAATGTCATAAATTTGTAGGTTATTTGACCGTTTGATTTGTGTTGATAACCCCAAAAACGGCCAAATAACCTACAAATTTATGACATTTAATTTTATATTCAAAAATTAAAAGTATGTCAAGGGACAAATGGGTACTCAAAATAAGCGGAAATGAATATTGTACTTATAAAGTATACTTATTATTAAATGTATCACTTACTAACGCTGTAAAAAATTCTTTTATTTCAACTTGCAATGCTTTCCATTCACAATCTATTTGTTGTACCCAACCTTTCTGACAAATAGATTGTGAATGGAAAGCATTGCAAGTTGAAATAAAAGAATTTCTTACAGCGTAAGTAAGTGATACATTTAATAATAAGTATATTTTATAAGTACAATATTCATAGAGCGTGATGATCGAAAAGTTGTAACGTTTCGCGCAGGCTCTCCGCTGCAGGGTACTCCGATTGGTGGTTCGTGCTGTAATTTTAATTATTGAAATAAACCCGGGAAAATCAAAAAGAAAACCAGAATATATTGCGATGAAAATAACTAATTTATTTTTAATAAACAATTAATTTAAGTACAGAATAGGTATATGTTAAATTATTCTACGAACAGGAACGAACGAGTTTCCACTTCGAGGATCGGAAAATATCTGAGACTTTCTTTTTTTTACTCAGGGCGACGCTGGGCCCTTTTTGGAGTAAGAGAAATGGTGGGGATCACCCCCGCTTCACTTTACATTTTTGCTAGGATGAATCATCCTCTTTACAGTCTACTAGTACTCGAACAGCTGGAAACAAGAGACCCTTTTTTTTATTAGGTGTTTATTGTCCTTCGAGGTCGGTCTGGCAATCCAGTGACCCTTCCGGTTTAAACACATGTTTTAGTTATAAATGGAAATTGCCAGGAAAAACCCATAAGCCGTCATGGTCCAT
>UCOK01009881.1:0-13185 GCA_900474325.1 Synergus umbraculus | reverse complement strand
GTGTGTGTATGTATGTACGTATGTATGTCACGGTCCAGCAATATCTTGAAAACGCGTAGAGATAAATTGATGAAATTTTGCATAGTTATTCAACTATATACCTAGTTGAATTTCTTTTAAGGGTTTCACAAAATATTTAATTTTAAAAGTTTTATGTACTTTTATAATTTTCGTAAAATTCATTTTTCCACTATAACTTCTCAAATATTGAAAATTTAAAGCTGGTGTAAGGGAAATGAATATTCCTTTCATCGAGACGAATCGATTGACCTATATGATTAATGCATTTCATTAAAAAATAAGGAAGTTATGTTTATTTATAATTTTGAAAGTTAATTTTTCGCTCTATGTTTTCAAATAATCAAAATTTTGAGTTGACGTAAGGAAAATGAATATTCTTTATGTCGAGACGAATCGATGGACCCGTATGATGAATGTATTTAATTGAGAAATAAGAAAGTTATGGTTAATTGTATTTTTAAAAAAGTAATTTTTCGACTATAATTTCTGAAATAATTAAAATTTAAAGATGATATAAAGAAAATGAAGATTCTTTGTGTCTAGACGAATCGATTCACCTAAAAGATTAATGCATTTTATAAAAGAATATGAAAGTTATGCTTTATTGTAATTTTCGAAAATGAATTGTTTGAATATAACTTCTCAACTAATCAAAATTTAATGCTGATGTAAAGAATACATAATGTTTCCTCTATGAGGAAGCAAATCATATTTGCTTACAGGAAGCAAAGTGTTCATTGAATGAGCACAAAAGTTTATACAACTTCACAGCTAGTTTAAAACAATTTACGGTTAAAAAAAGATGAAAAATTTTTAAGTCGGCCATTTTGTATTTATTTTTTTTCGGATTTCAATTATTTTGGTTCATGCGATAGCGACATATGTGTAGAATAACATATCCAAATTTCAGCCCGATCGGTCCAATAGTTTTTTCTGAATCATGCACACCAGTTTTTAAAATGGGTAACTTCTGGCAGCCATACCAGCCAAATTTATTATTAAAAAAAAAAAAAAAATTTTGTTGTATTAGTTTTTTATATCTATAATCATGTATGAAAAGTTAGGATCTGTAATATAAATTTTAATTTGATAAAAAAATTATTAAAGAAAAGGTGAAAATTTTGGTACTAACCCCTTAAGACCAAATAAACGTACCTTAGCATATTTTCTTTAACTTTAGAAATTTTCAATTTAATATTTCAGTAATTTAGTAGTAAAGTTTTAGAGAAAAAAATGTCGGTAAGGTAGTGATCGGATAAGTAATACATGGCCTTAAGGGGATATTTTAGTCTAGAGGTACAAATATTGGGTGTTTTTTGAAATTCGATAAAAACAAAACTAAAAATATTTTTACCATACACTTTTTTACTGGACATTTTTTAATATTCCAACAATATGGAAAAAAATTGAGAAAAAAAAATTCGGAAATTGAGCAAGTTATAGACTGATGCAGTGGCGGGGGTGGAAAAAGGGTGCGTCCATATTGACACGATTCCAACCCTTCTGGTGGTTGAAAAAAAAAAGATTCTTAATCAGTAAGAATGTCGCTATCGTCTGAACTAGGGAAAAAGAAAAAAAATTTTTTCACAAAATGGCGACTGTTTGAAAAAACGTGATTTTTTGCCCTTTTTTACAAAATTTAAAATTTCTTAAAAACAGTAAAAAAACAAAATCTTTACATAATCCTAGTTCGGTCGATAAAGTGATATATAAAGAAGTTCCACGCCAAATTTCAAGTTAATCGGTTTATTAGAACTTGAGAAATCATGTCAAATTTTTTGGAAAAAGTAGTTTCGAACAAAACGTGTTTAAAGATTTAAGCAAAGTTGCAGGCAGTTTTCACTCACATTTCGTTAATCGACGATTCCTGCTCCATATATTGGAAACAATGTATGGAGCAACTGCAAACAAGCTCATACAATGTATAAAACAATGTATGAAACAACTATAAACAAGCTCATACAAGCTCATACGCGACAGGTCCATAATCGACATTATAAAAAATCCTTCGGAGGATATATTCTTGGAAGCCTAATTTTTGAAAATATGTATAATAAAAAAATCGATTTTTTCAAAATTCTAAACTAGAATACCCCCTTAATCAATAAGAGTTAAAGCCATAAATTAAAAACCATACCAAACTAACTCAACACAGCGAGAAATTACCAATAAAATTTATCCATTTCTTAACATTGGAATCTGGCCCATTTAATATGAAATGAATTGATTATTCATGATAATAAATTTACAGATCGTCAAATTTATCACAATTTGACATACCAGAGATCGATGTATTCCGAAAGACCATTAATTAAACATAATATTCAATAATTGGAATAATCCACATTTGAGTCAAACAAGTTTTAACATCTTATCAATTTCAGATAAAGGCATAAGGTCTCTTTAAAATATCCGAAATAATTAGAACACCCGATATTTGAAATTAGGATTAAAGATCCGTCAATAAACAATTCAAGCAATAACTACCTTGTGAAGGAAAGAGGTCATAATTTCAAAATGGCATTGTAAATTTGAAAATTTATTTTCCTTGATCTCAATTCTAAATAATTAGGCAAATGCCTCAAATAATAGTAATGAATAGCTTTCCTGAGCTGTACAATCCAGACAATAATCAATATCAGAGGTTGACTGCTAAAACGCTTTCACAATTATTCAAAAATCAGACTTGCTCTAACTCAACTTAAAATTGCTCAACAGAGTCTCAAAGAAACTTGCACACATGTGCCAAGATGACAATCGAGAAAGGAATGACGAGCGAAGTCTCGTCTTCCGGTTTGTCGGTAAGAGGGCGGAGATGACGTATCGAAGCACGCTAACTAGAGTCTTAGGGTAGTCCACGACTCACCAACGGATACCTGAGAATCAAACCCAAGTGGACCAGTGCAGTGATCGCAGATTTGAAACGCCGACCGACGCACACAACTGAACCTCTATGTCCATGTGACAAAGAGTAGGAGACCGACTCTCTTTGCGCGCGCAAACAAGTTCCCCTCGATTCTCATTTCTCCTCTTGCGAATTCGAAATCTCGCAGATTATCGCAGGTACAGATTTAGCTCCAAAAACTTCGGAAAATTCTGCAGGTGGTCTTCGTTATCTCGAATCATGATCTATCTCTCGCACGATTCTTAATTTATGCGACAATTTTGATTTTATGCTTTTTAAGATGCAGAATATTAATATATATTTATATATATTTATGTATTTATATTTATAATTACAAAAATTAAAAAGAGAATGACCTCGACTATTTTTTTTCGTTTTTTATATTATATAAAAAATAGTCTCGTATTTTTTATTTTGTCGTGATATGCAAAATTTTCAACATACAAGAGTTTACACAACTGGAGTAGAATAAATTAAAATTTTTTAAAAATCTTCCAGTTCATAAACCATTTCTTACAAAATAATGAAATTTTCAGGTAATGAAAACGATTACGTAAATTTTGCATATAGTCTTTAATTTAAAAAATTATTATTTTTTTTAATATATGATATATGCAATTGTTTTAAGTAAATAGCATTTATGAAAACTGAGGCATCTTTATATATCCTCCGACAATATTTTTATTCTTTCTTTTATCCTCTTACAATAATGTTGTATGTTTTACCGTTTTATGTTTTTTAAGTTTCAGCTTATTATAAATTCCTACAGTACATTATTTTTAATGCAAATGATGAATCAATATTTAAAAGCTGTTTGCAGTTTAAAATACAATCAATTAAAAAATTCGTACATTTAAACGTTCAGAACTTGCAAAAGGTTATTTTGTAAATTGTAAAAGTTTTAAATCATTAACATTTACAGAGTAAGTGAAACCAAAATAAAGATCATAGTATAAATAATAATAACGTATTTATTGCGATAGCGCTGACAAAAGATAGATCATGGTTCGACCCTACAAGAAAAGTCGGATTGAAAAGTATTCAAAAGTATTAAGAAATTTTGCACTTTTAATGCGAGGTTGTCGTAAAGCGGCATTCAATCGTATTAAGACAAAGTCTCCTGAGTGCGATTCAATGCGATCTAATACGAATTTTCTACTTCGCATTCAATTGTATTCAGTACAATTGAATTAAGATCGAAGTCTCGCATTAACTCGCATTGAACGTAGAATTTATCACTTACGTATTTAGCCGCATGAAACATGGTGTACCCTGTTTACAGAATCAGAGTTATGTTTGAATAATAAGTCACTCCATTAACATCGCGTGAAAGATGATTGACATTCCGTAGGGATGTGTTGCGATTGGACGATGTGTCAGGATTGCACACTCCTGGCGTGATAATTCAGATGAGCTGTGTCCAACAGAATATCGTCTAGAGAGCTAGCGGAGCTTCGAAGTGTGTGTAGATCTGAGATGGCACAAGTGACTCATCCGAGTCACCGATGCGTCGATGACCGACTTGAGGTAATTCCGACAATCGACGACGTGCGGTCCAAGCAGTGATCACATATTTGAAACGCCGACCAACGCACACAACTGAACCTCTATGTCCGTGTGACTAAGAGTAGGAGACCAACTCGAAGATTTTCGAAGGTGCACGATTTCGGTCTGAAAGCTTCGGAAAACTCTGCAGGCGTTCTTCGTTATCTCGAACCCTGATTTATCTCTTTAACCGTACTTAGAGAGAAATTTTGGTTTGGAAAAAACTGTCGAATTTAATGATTCGCACGATTCTTAGTTTATGCGACAATTTTGATTTTATGCTTTTACAGAAGCAAAATATTAATATATATTTATTTATACATATATATATATAAATAAATTATAATTATAATTATAAATACAAATAACAATTAAAAATAGAATCTCCTCGACTATTTTTTTTTCGTTTTTTATATTATATAAACAAATAGTCTCATATTTTTTATTTCGCCGTGATATACAAAATTTTTAACAACTGCAGTAGAATAAATTGAAAATTTTTAAATATCTTCAAATTCATAAACCATTTATTAGAAAATAATGAAATTTTCAGGTAATGAAAACGATTACGTAAATTTTGCATATAGCCTTTAATTAAAAAAATTATTATTATTTTTTAATATAAGATATATACAATTGTTTTAAATAAATAGCATTTATGGAAACTGAGGCATCTTTATATATCCTCCGACAATATTTTTATTCTTTCTTTTATCCTCTTACAATTAATAATGTTGTATGTTTTACCGTTGTATGTTTTTTAAGTTTGAACTTATTATAAATTCCTACAGTATATTATTTTTAATGCAAATGATGAATCAATATTTAAAAGCTGTTTGTAGCTTAAAATACAATCAATTAAAAAATTCGTACATTTTTGCAAAAGGTTATTTTGTAAATTGTAAATGTTTTAAATCATTAACATTTATTATCTTCAAAACTGATTGAAGCATTCCTACAATTTTTATGTAAAAAGAAATTCAAAACTTTAATTTTTGTAGCAATTTGCAGTCAAAATAACATTTATTAAATTTTAGTTTGAAAAAATTTGAGTTTGTCTACTTTCTTTCAGAAGCGTTAAGAAATACAACTTTTTTTATGACTAACACGATAAATGATACACCAATAAATTTTGTACAGTCATATATACATTAGTATTATATATTGTGACGTTGCAGAATTCTGTAACGTCAAAAGATATAGTTAACAGCCGGCACCGGAGACATTTATTATTTTGAATCGCGCTCGGTAATACGACTGTTGGAAAGGGAGTCCCGCTGCGTAAACCCAGAGCACTCTCGAAACTAATTATTATGATTTCTAATTCTTTTGTATTTAGCGTATGTTTTGACATGTAAACCTCGAGCCATTCGAAACCATGGGAAGATGCCAAAATCTTAATAAAGGACGTTTTACTGGAATTTACATTGAAGGAAGGAAGGACGTAGCCAATTTGAATCCTGTCAGTACTTTCGCCAAACGCTAGAGTTCGCCACCTCTCGGGCAACGAATCTGCCGCCTCAGGGACAATTATATATATATATATTAATATTCTGCATGTGAAAAAGCATAAAATCAAAAGTGTCGCATAAACTAAGAATCGTGCAAGAGATAGATCATGGTTCGAGATAACGAAAACCACCTGCAGAGTTTTCCAAAGTTTTTGAAGAAAAATCTCCACCCTCGATAATCTTCGAGTTTTCGAATTCGAAAGAGGAGAAATGAGAATAGAGGAGAACTTGGTTAGTTGGTTGCGCGCGCATAGCAAGTCGGTCTCCTACTCTTAGTCACACGGACATAGAGGTTCAGTTGCGCGCGTCGGTTGGCGTTTCAAATATGCGATCACTGAAGTGGACTCCCTGTGGTAGTAGCCAGCAGTCCCCCACCATCAGCACATTTTACTCCTCCGCAACTGCCTTACTACTACTGCTATCACTACGCAAAGAGAAATAATTAATTCTGAGAACTTGGGAAAATTTATGCTTCGAACACTCGGAGCCTCACATGCTGAGTACGTGAGTTTCGAGAATTCTTTCAAATATCTAGTACGTGATTTTTTCGATGTGCAGAGTACACGTAGTTGCTCTCCGTGACTTAGAACAATTTTTCTTTCACACTTTTCAAGGTGTTAAAACAGCAGGCAATTTAAAATTCTGGACTGATTGACACCCTACTTTCCAGATGAAAAACTATGCATAAAAATAATATTGAACATATTTTATATATAAAATATATATGTAGGAAAAATATATAGTGTATCTGGAAAGTAGGGTGTCAATCAGTCCGGTAGTTTAAGTTGCCTGCCGTTTTGACACCTTGAGAAGTGTGAAAGAAAAATTGTTCTAAGTAGTGATAGCGTTAGTAGTAAAACAGTTACGGAGGAGTTAAATGCGCTGATGGTAGAGGACTGCTGGCCGCCACCACAGGGGATCCACTTAGGTTCGATTCTCAGGTGTACGTTGGCGAGTCGTGAATCGCCCAGTCTTAGCCGATTGGTTATTGTCACTCTGTCGCATAGCGATGGTAGGAATTGATTTTACCATAGTTTTATTTGTTCATAATCTCAATTAGCTACAAAAAGACGAAAAGTTACCATAAGTTTCTAAATTTTAAAAACACTGTTAAAATGAACACTTTAAGAGTGTTTTTAGTATACGAGTTTTTTTGGCCAGTTGAGATTATGGCGAACTAAAACTATATTACAATCAATACCTATCCTAAAGGACTAAGGTGCATTATGCCGATTGGTTATCGTTTATCACTGACCGACGCTTAGTACACTTGTTTCTCCACTAGGTGACCATAGAGTACTAGTGGATCGGACACCGTACCAAGAATTGAATATTGATACCAAAGATATTCGTACCTAGATGCGGCAAGGGATTAATCGCGCCACATACCTGTAGGTGGCTACCAGTCGGAGTTTGTGTTTTCAACATAAATATATATATATGATATACATATGAGGCATTATTCCTCAAGTGTACCACCCTCAGAATTCGACTTTGTCTGATCAAACTCAAACTTGGGTAAAGTATAGTCCTACTAGGTAGAACTTTAGAGGAAAAAGATTTTTTAGATTGGATAAAAATTTACCGAGATTGGGGAGGGGGAATTTTTCAAACCGATTTGGATGTTTTTTTTTTAATATTTGGGAATAGTTGTACCAGACCGTCTATAGAATGGATTTTTGAATTGAAGCATGAATAATTATTTATATAAGTCAACAATCAGGAAAAATGACACTTTTTGAGAATGTGATTCTTTTTCTTCGAATATAAATCTGTCATAATGCTACTAGGCATTGGAATCAATGTTTGCACTCATAAGGAACATATATAATTAATTTTAGTTTGAAGCTAATTGTTATAAAAAAATTATATAAACAAATACATGGATGAGATGCTCAATGGCACAAAAAATTTGAGGTTAGTTGAAAATTCTGAAATATCTCATGAGAATAATTCTCGTAACAAATAATGACCATATACTAACAATTACTATTGTTATAAACAATTTGAACTTTTTTTCATTTTTTCATAGAAATTTGTTGCTTTTATTATCTAATGTATTAATGATGAATGATACATCTAATGTATCCATTGTATTAAGTAAATATTTATAATTGTTTATAACAAAACTTATAAACAAATTTCAAAATTAGTCATTTTCACTCAGAAAAAAATTATTTTTACGATTAAAACGGCTTCCAGACAACTGAACAGTAATATTTCAATAACAAATAACTCACGATAATTAGGCACCTCGATTCGTGAGAGGCGAGGGGACTCACAATAATCAAGCACCCCGATTTGCGAGAGGGAAATTTTGAAATTTATTTATAAGTTTTATTATAAATAATTATAAATATTTAGTTCATACAATGGCTTATTTTAAATAATCTGTGTTAAACATATTTTACGTAAATTGGATAAAAAAAATAACATATTTCTAGGAAAAAATGAAAAAATGCAAATTGTTCACTAAAATGTTTATAACAATAGTAACTATTCACATATTTTAATTATTTGTTATTGCAATATTACTTTTCGGTTGTCTAGAAGCCGTTTTAATCGAAAAAATAATTTTTTCTGAGTTAAAATGACTAATTTTGAAATCTTTTTATAAGTTTTGTTATAAAAAATTATAAATATTTACTTAATACAATTGCTTATTTTAAATAATCTGTTTCAAACATATTTTACGTCCATTAGATAAGAAAAGCAACAAATTTCTATGAAAAAATGAAAAAAAGTTCAAATTGTTTATTAAAATTGTTTATAACAATAGTAATTGTTAGTATATGGTCATTGTTTGTTACGAGCATTATTCTGATGAGATATTTCAGTATATTCAACTAACCAAAAATTTTTTTGCCATTGAGCATCTCATTCATGTATTTGTTTATATAATTTGTTTATAACAATTAGCTTCAAACTAAAATAAATTACATATGTTCCTTATGAGTGCCAACATTGATTCCAAGGCCTAGTAGCATTATGACAGATTTATATTCGGAGAAAAAAAATCACATAATCAAAAAGTTTCATTTTTCCTGATTATTGACTTATATAAATAATTATTCATGCTTCAATTCAAAAATCCATTCTATAGACGGTCTGGTACAACTATTCCCAAATATTAAAAAAAAAACATCCAAATCGGTTGAGAATTGTAGGCTGTAGAGGATTTTGAACAAAAAAACACCGATCCGGAACACTGTGCGACAGCGCTTGAGACTACTAGGCTTCTCGCTCGGCGGAACTTTTTCGTACTCATTTATCGTATCAATTATGAAAATTTATTATTTATTAAACTGCTCTCTGCATTCTACAAAGTTGAGACTGTCATTAAAGATGTATCATTTGTAACGAGAACAGGTTATATTTAATATTAATATTATTTGAGGGAATGGATCTCTTCCTCGTAAAATATCGATCACTGAAATAGAAAACTCATGCCCTCTTATAAGCTAAGAACCTGTAAACATCACGGTCGAGGGAAACCGAGGGAGGCAAATAACTACGCCAAGAATTAACAATACCAAAAAGAAGCATTTATTCAATCAAAATATTAAATGATCATGAAATGAGAGAATTATCGCCGTCTATGCCCGGAATGATTCGATATAATTCTAAGATAAATTGTTTGTTAAAAGACTCAATATAAACTAATTAATTAATTGCGCAAAGAACGAACAAAAATTCTCAATAAGAAAATAAATTCATAAGTTTCTCAAATTAACAAGTCTGAATAATTTCAACATATTACTTGATAATACCGATAAGAATACGAAAGATTTAAATTAATCTGATTGCTCAAACTCAAAGATAATACATTACACGAAAATACTCTTAAAGAAATAAAGCTCTCTCGCAGCCCTATCTGAGATCAAGGGACTAAGCCTTTATTAAATAACATTGGTTTCGACTCAGAGTTTTACAAACTGTTTCCCCAATAAGCGAGAGGCACGCAAAATTTATAAGTTTTAATTAAAATGAAAAGATGCAAAGTTCAATTATTTATGATACGAGAGCGCGGCGAGACAATTTTCTAATCGACCCATTTTCAATTCGCGGCCTAAGTTTCGCAATCGTAATTATTAACAACTAGAATATTCGTGTTACGTAGGTGAAGTTACCCTCTCGCGTAAAAAGAACATAATCTTCCTCAGTTTGGAACAGCGTACAAGGAAGACCCATAAAATGACCGTGAAATTTCCCTTTGTGGAAATATTACCGATTCTTCACAGCTAGGTACTGCGTACATGAAGAATCGCTAATAATAATTAAACCGCGAACACTACCAATTCTCCACAGCTTGGTACTGCGTACATGAAGGATTGATAGGTTATGTTACAAACACGAATATTATAGCAATGTTTAAACCACGAACATTATCGATTCCCCACAGCTGCGTACAAAAATAACCCTCAAAAATATATGCCCGCCACCAGATCTCCGCAGCTTGGTACAGCGTACACGAAGAATCAGTGCACGAGAAAAGAAATCAGTAATAGTGAGAAATTATTAGAAGACCAGCTGCTTGGTACTGCGTGCACTGGCTTCTAAAAACTACCCCTCACCAGGTAGGGTGACAAAATATAAATCGTAGGAAAAACCCCAGCTTGGGACAGCGTGCAGGATTTTTCTGCTATACTACCGAATATGAAGACTCGAAGACTGTAGACTGTAGGCCAGTGATTTTTCGGCCCCCACTCTACGACCCACGAGCTCATGCTATCTTTCTCTATCAATAGGTTCGTGACTGTTGCTAGAGAGAGAAAGCATGAGCTCGTGGGTCGTAGAGTGGGGGCCGAAAAATCCCACGTTCTGTGATCACTGCTGTAGGCTGTAGAGCGTAGACTGCAGAGTTGCTACTGCGATGACTGCGTTCACACCGGAGAGAGAAAAGGCTTAAACCGCTGCACCGTGTGAAGCTTCTGCTCGGTGATCCGTTACTGGACGACTGACTGTGACCAAACTCCCGTCTTTTAACCCCGTAAGAGTTCATGTCGTTAGTGAGAAAGCGCAAAGGCTACGCGCCTATCTTAAACTGGCGGTACCGCGCACCGATCGATATTTCGGTTCAATGGTCAGCTTGCAGTGTATCTATAACTGCGCAAGATTGTTTGCCTGCGCCCAAGCGCTTCGACCGTTCTGTAGTGTGTCGCTAACTGTGAGGCGGGTTGCCTATACGTAGGGGTAATGGTATCCCATACCGTTACACATTATTGATTTGGAATGGAGCGAATGACCAGTAATCAATTCATTCTTCGAATATTATGATAGAGCGACCCGATCCTATTAGATCTAGTGAAACAAAAAAGTAAAACGATTCTTGAAGTTAATAATAATTTATTAAATGCCATGTTGAAAGAAGGGTAAGAGAAGGGTATCGAAAATATTTTAATGCTGAAAAGAAAAAGAGTGAGTATAAATACTTACATATATTTTCAAGTCCCTTTTTCAGTCACAAAGGCTCGGCACTGCACTTGCGGGTTAAATTCACTCATTGTAAGAATTTGTCCCAGACTTCTTGGGCCCCTTTAAACCCGGGCACTTGCACTCTTTCGGTAACGTCAAAATCTGAAGGAAAATACCATTTGGGCGAGCTCAAAGCATTATTTGAATAGGAGTTTAACTGAAATTAATTTTTATCGATTGATGTTAAGTAAAAAATTGTGACATTACTTTGCTTTTTGAGATAGAAAAGCAATTCCTGTATATATTATCAGCAAATTAAAAAGAGGGTAATTTGGCTTTCCATCGGGAAAATTACACTACCGTCGGAAATTGTCCGTACGATTGGCGCAAGCACTATTCAAAATCATTGCTGGCTTTGAACTACGATAACTCGGTGAAAAAAAGAGATAGAATATTTAAAAAAAAAACAGTTGGAAAGCTTATGAAATTCCACGTCTAGTGGTGATAACTAGATTTTTTTGACCTTCTAAAAAGTATACAGCACGTGAGAAATTTTTTTTTTAAATTCAAGATTTTCTCAAATTTTTTACCTCGACTTCAACTTTTTGCATGATCTAGGAAAATTGTTGAAAAAATTTGAAAATTATATGACATATAGCCTAAAACTTTATCTTTAATTTAAGCCAAAGAAACTTACAAAATCTTTATTGGTTCTCGAGATACGATTAGAAATGTTCAATCGTATTTGAGTTAAGTTTTAATCGTCGATCACGGCTCTCGGCCGGTCTGCTGCTCGCTTCCTTCAAATACGATTAAACATTTTTAATCATATCTCGAGAACCAATGAATATTTTTAAGTTTCTTTGGCTTAAATTAAAGACAAAGATCTAGGCTCTATGTCGTATAATTTTCAAATTTTTGCAACAATTTTCCTAGGTCATGCAAAAAGTTGAAGTCGAGGAATTTTTCCTGGTCTATCGAATGTTTATAACCATTTTTTAAAAAATTAAAAATTTGACCGATTTTTTTTTTAATCAAAATAGTTTTGACTTTTGCAGAAAAAAGGCATGTTTTTTTTTGTTGGTCTCGAAATAAAGCTTAAGTCTTTATTTTTCGATGCTGTAAATTTCATCTTGCTGTTTTTTGTTGTTTTGGAGAAATTAAATAAAGAGTAAAGCGCCGCGCCGACGGCGCTCGTGACTATTGGGCTTCTCGCTCGGCTGAAATTCTTCAGACTCATTTATCGTATCAATTATGAATATTTATTATTTATTAAACTGCTCTCTGCATTATACAGAGTTGAGACTGTCGTTAAAGTTTTCTAATGCCTGCATTACAGTCATTGTGTAACGGTGTGTTTTTGGTGACTCCTCTATCTGGCAGTCAGGTCTTTATTATCTTTGCCCTACCGGACGCTTCAGTCGAGCCAGGATCAATTTTAAGGGCAAGAAATAAATTAACTATTGGTTTATATTTAACAAAAATAATATAAGTGCTATATTTTCCTATAAGTTACATCTCTAAATTAGAAACTAAATGAATTTATAAAAGTAATTAAATTTTAAATGGATGAGTGTTCTATAATAGTGTAAATGTGCATGAAACCGCACAAAATCTAAAAAATTTGAAAAATTCCCCCTCCCCTATCTCGGTAAATTTTTATCCAATCGAAAAAATCTTTTTCCTTTAAAGTTCTACCTAGTAGGACTATACTTTACCCAAGTTTGAGTTCGATCAGGCAAAGTCGAATTCTGAGGGTGGCACACATGAAGAATAATGCCCCATATG
>UCOK01009880.1:0-23989 GCA_900474325.1 Synergus umbraculus | reverse complement strand
GTTCAGAGGCATCGAGCAATTTGCAACATTCCAAGGTTGAAGAACGAAAACGAAAGTAAGTTCTTATATATACTTCGAAAAATATATTTAGGTTTTATAACATATTAATTAATTCTAATTCAAGAACATTTTTTTAGAAGAATTGGATAAATAAAAGATCTATTTCAGTAATTTTCAATGTAGTTTTTTAAATGTTCTTTAAAAATAAATAATTTTACGTTTATAAATGTTTTTCTCATTTTTTTATTCAGTATGGCTGAGACTAGAAAAATAAATATAGCCAAGTTGGGGCCAAATCGGTCAGTAAGTTAGGCTCTGGCCGGGTTAGGCGTTTCATTTGTGGTTTGGTCCTGTCTAGATCCCCAAGTTGGGGCCAAGTTTGTCCTAATTTGGGCCTAGCTAGCGCCATTACAAAATTTCTACACGGGAAGTTTCAAATACTTCTACGTAGCGCGCTGTTGATAGCTGTAACTTAGGTTCTAGTGCTCAGATCTCTATGAAATTTGGAGAAAATAATCTTAAAAGAATGTACTTTAAGAAAATGCGATAAAAAAATTTTCCATTTTTTCGACCAACACAAGTGTATAAAACCCCTTAATTGACTGTCGATTTTTGTAATTTCGTAAGGCCCGCACTGCTAACTTTTCCAAAAGTGTTAAAGGTTGAGCCATTGGCACCTCAATCATTCTTTTCCAAAAATTCACTGTCATCGTACTCTGTGCAAATATTGTCCACATTCTCAGGTATAAAGGCATTAATACCGTCGGTTTCAGCTTCTATGTTACTTTCTTTTACTTTCTTCGTGTCAGTGCAATTTATATTTGTAACGATCTATTTTTCTCCTACTATTCGTCTCATCGGACGCTTCAGTCTACCAGGGTTAGGTATTTTAAAGACGAATAAATAGATCCAAAATTTAGTTAACGAAATATAAAGAATGCGTTTATTAAACCTATAATTTACATATCTAACTGTGTGAATTTAATGAAATAACAAAAAGAGTGAATATGTCTGAACGAAGACGGATGAAGTAATTATTCGTTCTGCAATCATAGATATTTTGCATTGTCAAAATAAATTATAATTTAGATAGATTCGTAAACGAATTAGACATACAGGCGATTTGGCGGAATACAATATTTAACGTTTCAGTTCTATTACTTCAACGGTTTTGACGGTACGGAGAGAAGGGAGGACTGATAGAAAAAATAACGTAAGGTTCGGTTGTATAAATCTCTAATGCGTTTTGTAGATCATACTTGTAGGTGCTCCTACTAAATATTATCCGTCGATTTAACTATGTCACTCACAGATGCGCCTGTTGAATGCAAATTAATTTCCATCGCTTCGCAATTTAATACATAGGATTTACAGAAAAAGGATAGAAGAGTTGCATAATAGAGGATGGAAAATATTAATAATAAATGCACCTATTTATTAATATTTTATCATAGATATCTACAGCCGTAGACGTTGCTATTGACTGTAGAAATCGTGCAAATTTGAACGAGAGTGAGAGAGAATGAGCGGAGAAACGGAGGACAGAGAACGGAAGAGTGACGTTTAGAAATGTCAAGTATAGTAGCTCCTATAGCGTGACATTTCTTTTACTTGAGAAATAACAACGGCAAGTGCTCCTGAGCGTTGGAAATTCTCCCTACAAAAGCATGTTAAAATCTACAAGGATAGTTGCGCCTATGCCTTGCGATTTCGCCGGTACTTTGCCTACCACAGTTGCTCCTGTTGGTAGGATAAGAACTTGAGTTTTCACCAGGCGAGAGCTCACTGATCTGCTCGATGGATCTCGCCCAGCTAAACTGAAGAATTGTTCTTCTGCGGGTAGACTTATAGGAATCAGCCTGCAATGGCTGACCGGTGGGCGTAGAGTGGGGGTAGACGCTCGATAGACTCGGTAGCTAAAGTCTAGAGTAAGAGTGGGGACGATGGTTATGTAACCAGAGTCTAATGAAAAAGTGTGTGTGCAATACGCATACGTTTGTAACCTCTCGTTACATCCCTCCCCCCATTTTGGAGAGAAAAATTTACGGAGCGGAAATACAGTGAAAAAAAAAGAAACGATCCTGAAATTTTGCTCTATTTACGGCCAAATTTACGGAACAGGGGTTGTGTACATACGGTGTACAGACGAAGGTACAAAAAATGATTCGAAACTTTGGTTTTTACTGCTCTACTCACGGCTTCCACATTCCAGAAGATTCAACGAAGGTTGCGGTGCATCCTTTGGAGCCTTCCTTCTTGTATAGAATGGTATTGTATGCCAACGTTTGCACTTAAGCTTACATAACGTCGAACCATGTTACGTATGGATTTTTCCATCCTGCGTGGTTTTTGACAGTCAACAACACTGTTTGGAAGTAAAATCCGTGACACTTAATGGGGCTTGAGATGGATATTCACGCCGTATAAAGTTCACAATGCGTGATTGACTTTACAAAAAAAATAACGACGAATTGTCGTATTTACTACTGTTCACAAGCAGTTCATAGTTAACTCGCGGTCACAGTAGACGGTACGGTTCGGCATCTGGCAGCGGTATCTAATCAGTTGTGTTTTTGCAGAATTGAAAACTCGCGGTCATTGTATGAGTCCAAAAACAGAGTAGATTTGTGATCTCACTTGTTTGAAGAGGTTGCAAACTGCAAAGAAACGTATAGTGATTGGAGGTATTTTTTTTTGCTGTCTTTTGTTGCCTTTTCACAAAATGCACTGGTGAATTTCACTGAAGTTAATGGCACGTGGTTGTGTTTTAAAAGAGTTCACTTGTATCATTCGGTCACTTTACTAGTCTCGAGACGAAAAGCGGTTTAACGGAATCTGTCACCGGTATTTGAACAGATTTTTTTTCCGTTCGAGGAACATGTAAAACGGGCAGTGATGATGCGTTATCACCCTGTAAAGTTCTGCTCCAAGTTTGGTGGTTCTCTAGTTGTGCCAATGGTTGATGCGGTTTTATTTTGCGGAGAAGGTGGATCTTGAAGACTTCTGTACTGGTGGCAGTGTGGTGGCAGCTCGTGGTAAAGACCTAAACACAATTTGTAAAAAAAAATTCCGTATCGCGGTAAAAAAAATAAAACAGTGACGTGGTTAACAAAAATCAAGTACGGTTCTGTAATGCGGTTGATCAATAGGTCGATACGGTAATACGGTTAACCTTTAACATAAATTTTACGATCATCGGCTAATATTTTTTTAAATATGTTTCTGACTTCTTCGTAGGGTATATCTCCAGCATTCCAGTCAATTCCATGATAATTTCGCATAAAATTTCTCATAAGCCATTGATTTATACTTTTGTATCTTCCCGGTAGTGAATTTCAGATGCATGGTGAGTCAAAGAGGAAGACTAGTGGTTGAGCATCTTCCTCCAGAGGTAGTATGGCCAAATCCTTGAAGACAAAGTTGTTGTAGGGTCGCTTGAAGCCTTGGATGTCTTCGATGAACTCCATATCGCTGGAAAATGATTTTTCTGGCTTGATTTAGCCTTTATATACCCTCAAAACCATTCAATATTACCCCCACGATCTCATATTAGTTTCTTTACAGCGCCATTAATGGGCATGTATTGATCTATTCGATCATGAATAATTAGACAATTGGCTGCTGTAGAGGCAGGGAAATTATTACTTGATTCAAATTCTAGTCTTAAATCGACTGAAGTTTGTTTTAAGAACTCATATTGTTTTGAGCAATCAATTACAATGAGTGGAGCATGGTCTTTGAATGTATTCTTCCTTAATAGTGTAACGGTATGGGATACCGTTACGCCTATATTGTAACAGTATGGGATACTGTTACGCCTATATAGAGGCAACCATCGAGGAAGACAGAACGCCTGAGCATGGGCTACCAAAGCTGCAATTGCCGGCAGGCTAGGGAGCGATCAAATATTGATCGTATAATGATTCGGCTGAATCGCGCCAGGCTCGCAGAAACCCCTCTTCTTACCAACAACTTGATTTCGCGAGGGATTAAAAGACGAGAGTTCGATCTCAGTCGGCACTCGTTCTCGAGTCGGTCTTAAGCTTATGCTGAACATCGTCCTAGCGCTTTTGAACGACTCTGTTTTGCTGGCTAGCAATAGCCAGGTACCTGAGATCTTCACGGACCATTTCGCCATCTGACGTGACAAGCCAAGCCATACTCGTCTTCTGAGCCAAGCAGAGCATTGGTGGATCATCTTTGGAGCCAAGCAGTCATCCTCTAGAATCTCTTCGGTATCTTCGCAACACTCCAGATACAATAGGAGGCTATGTACGCTGCTCCAAGCTATGATCTTCCTATATAATTGCATTTAATATTCCGCCACTTTAATTTGTCAAGTTCTTGTGTACGCTGCCCCAGGCTATGGGAACTTCACAAATTCGTGGTATTACCAGGGTTCGGTCGTTTGATTGTATCAGTTTAGATCAAGTTCTTACGTACGCTGCCCCAGGCTGTGGGAACTTGTCAGGGTTACTATAGAGAAGGATAAAATTTCAGAAACTTACTAAGCACGGGTAACTTTACTCTGTGACGTCATAACACGACCGTCTCTACAATCATCGCAATCTTACCTGGTAACTTCTCACCAAGCGGTAAATTTACGGTAATATGATCGTGACGTAACTGGGAGGTGTTTGTTCTTTTCCAAGTCGTACTCCATTGGACGCTGTGCGAAATAATAGGATTTTTTTTGAAGATATCGTCGCGTACTTCGTTTCAAATTAGAGGTCTTATTCAATTTTCACCTGGTTCGCAACTCGTTGATCGAATTTGCGCGGCTCGCTATAATTACTTAGATTATACTTGCGTTGCTCTCTCTTGCAACGGGTGTTAGTTTGTACAAGGCTGGGCAGTTAGGTCCCATGTAGAGTATAAAGGTTTTTTAACCAGAATAGTGTACGCTTAGTCAGGACCAGGAAAGGGTTTTCTTTAGGGTTCGCGTACGAAACTTTATAATTTCGGTTTTTTTTTTCATTGAGTTTCAACTCAATTCTAATTATCACGAGTATATGTAATTTGTCTGGAAGCGACTTATCGTTTTCTCGGTTTGCGATGAACGTAATCTAATTTATATCGAGCCTTTCTTACCACCAAGCAAACTTAGTACTGTGTCGAGTCTTTCCGTAGTCAAGAACCGATATTATCTTCCAATTCTTCTGCTTTGATTTGAATAAACTCGTTATTATTGTTATCGAATTGATTGCGTATTCACTTGCCTCCCTCAGGAAAAGTCCCACTCCCACGATTCTAGCCTATGAGAGGGCATAAGGTTCACATATTCTAAGCAACATCAATCGACTGAGCGAGGACCAGTCAGCCCACAAGGTGGAATCGTTACAATATAGAGGCAATCCATTTCTTCTATTGTAGATTTCGATGCTTGATTCTCAATATCCTCTGTGCGATCGATGAGGTAACTCTCTCGATTAGCCTCATTCTAAAATCATGTGTTAAAATAGCTTTATATTTACACTCATCTCCCGATCGACGGCACTGCTCGGGGGTCAAATGCCCTCGATCGGATGGGATTAAGAATAACTCGAGCTATTTAGTGTAGGTTGTCGAGGGACGCTCGGGGGGGACGTAGAATTAGCCAAGCGTGAAAAGTGCCCTCGATCGGAGTGCCCTCGATCGGGAGATGAGTGTACTTAAATTTTTACATGACCATTTAAATTAAAAAAATTCAATAAATGAAGAATAGCTAAACTTATACGTCAGACTCTTATAAAATATAATATTTACCGATTTTGTGTGAAGATCCGTCATTTCATCTATTGTAGATGTCGATGCTTGATTCTCAATATCCTTTGTGCGATCGATGAGGTAACTCTTGACTAGCCTCATTCTAAAATCATGTGTTAAAATAGCTTTATATTTACTTAAATTTTTTACATGACCATTTTAATTATAAACATTGTTTATATTAATTCCGATATTATAGAAGTATTGATTATAGAAATGCAAATTTACCATAAATTCTGTTTGCTTCGTTTGCTCATTGTCAAAGGAAATTGTATGAGAAATTGTTACTGGAGAATCGACTTTGTTTTTCAAAAAATTACTTTCGACATCTGTGTCTGTTTCGTAGTCATAATGGTTGCTGAGAATACTTCTTTCTCTCAATTTCTTCAGTATTAAGCATTGTTGGAGCAATTTCGGTATCCAGTTGCAAGAGTCTATTTTTTACACTCCATGTGAGAGAGTCGACTTCCAGCAAATCTAAATCAAGTAGAATACACATTTATAAAATTACGTAAAAAATACAGAGGAATTAAAATTTTTACTTTATCTTTTAAAATATAATTAACATCTCCTTTTAAAGATAATAACAAAAAAAACTTACTTTCATGTATTTCACCGCTTTTTCGATAATTTACGAGTTCCGTTTTCAACCGCTTGTTCTCGATTTTCATTACGTCGAGTTTATCAATCAGCTTATTTTTATCGCAGCTTACACCGTCGTCATCGTCCGAGTCTTCTAATTCTTCAAGAGTTGACTATAATTCAATAGTATAATACATTTATATTTTAATAAAACTATGCATATTAAACTTGTCTAATATTGACATCAGTCCGAAATACTACTATTGAATTGTATGTATAAGAAATGGTCAAAATAAAAATTTTTATATATGAAATTGTGAGAAAGAAATCCGAAATATTTATAAAGATGAAGGTTCGATGAAAAAGAAATTAAAGAAGCCTAATCGAAATATTTAAAAATAAATCTTTATAAAAGGAAATAGAGAAGGGGTACACTCCAAAAGATGGGTCAAGTTCATAGTATCAAACAATGTTTCAATGCCATATTAAGATAAAAAGATCTAACGAGCTTACTTGTACTGCTTTATTTTTAGCTTGTTCTCTGTTTATTTCCTTTAACAATTTTTGGGGTTGATCCTTTCCTTCTATGAGTTATGTGACAACTTCTTTTCCTTTCCGCTCTTTCTTTGGTTCCTATGAAACGAAAAATATGAAGATTTTAATATTTAAAATAAACATACTTATATAAAATTTCTTATATATAACAATTGTATAAGTATATTCCTGATAAATTTTTATTGTAGTATGCTTATATATTTGAAGTAATACGAGCAAATTAAAGCGAATTTACCTGTTGTTTATTTTCCTTTTTGAACATCTGTTATGAAATCAGGAAACTGTTTCTTGTGTCGCAAATTTCTTTTGCTCCTTGTCGGTTTTCAAGTATTGAAGTTTTGCATATTGGACTTTTTGCTAACCATTTCGGCGAATTCTGAAGACAGAAATGTAAAAAGTTCACTTATACCGCTGAGACAATTAAAAAAAAATTTCTTAACTTCTTTTCATTTTACTGAAGGTTTATGAAAAAACTTATTTTAAGTAATCCAGGTTTAAATCAAATAATTTTTTTTCGGCTTGCTCTACACGCTATAAATATTCATAAAATTTTCAGTTTATACAATTTTAAAATCTCACATCTATACATATATATATTGTAACGCGTTCTGTCTCGTAAACGCGGAACTACGTCTCAACAATCTAATTAAATGCGGAAAGACAGCAAAATATCAAATCTATTCATTAAATCAAACTGGGATTCGAATTTATAAGGCACCAGTTGGATGTGTTTCAACACAGACAACGACGAATCCCATATTTTCCAATTTAACCTAAAAATCCTATAAATAGAATAGCTAACTTAATCTCAAAGTCATAGGTACGAAGGGCACAACGGAATAATTGGAGACATCAATTTCTCGTGAGAAGCAATTAAATACATTTGGCAAAAGAAATATTCGAGAATCAAAATGAAAGGTTACATAACCGCAAATCTGAGATTTATACAAGGTTTACGCAAATTGATAATTAAATAATCGGAACTCGAAATAAATTAGTTCATAATACAAGTAACAAAATCTAGTTTGCATCAATACATTGTTTACTCAGTGAATTTAAATAGAAAATTGAATCGAAAGTAAATTATCAAATGATAGGCGACTATCCGGTAGGCACGTTACGTAACGTTACAACCTTACCGAATATCGCTAAAACGATATTAAGTTTAATACGGAACCGATAAATTAAATGAAATGATTGAATATCTCGAAAACAAGACAGATGAAACGATATTAAACGCGAGCACTCCCGAGATCAAACAATAAACTCCAAATGAAATCAAGAAAAGAAAAATGACGAAGCGGAATAAAGTGGTCTATGGAAAGTTCACAAATCATTAAAATCTCTTCTTCAATTATAATATTAGCGAAAACTATGGCTTCTTGCCCCTAAGACTTTTGGAAAGAGAGTGAAGAAGGAACATGAAGGCGGAAGTTCATTGTCAGGTGGACGGAAATCAGCAGGCCACCATCATGGAAATTCGGTTGATTCCAGCCAATCACGACAGCCATCGATGTCATGTGACTAGTGACGTAGTTGAATATTCTCCTGCCACTAGTCACCAAAATGGTTAGTCGACTTTGCACCCAACACTCGCACTTAGAAATGTTCGATATGAGTTCTTTGAATGACTGAGCATTCAGCAAAGTGCTCTCGAGAGTTCGTTTGTGATGCTTGAGACTTATTGTGATTAAAGTCTCATCCTTCAAGTCCCCAGACGTGAAAATAGAGAATTTGTTAGATGCACGGAGCTCCGCGCATCGCAATTGTCCCTGCGGCGGCAGATTCATTGCCCGAGAGGTGGCGAACTCTAGCGTTCGGCGGGAGTACTGACAGGATTCGAATTAGCTACGTCCTTCCTTCCTTCAATATAAATTCCAGTAAAACGTTCTTCCTTCTATAAGATCCAGGTCCTTTATTAAGATTTTGACATCCTTCCACGGTTTCGAATGGCTCGAGGTTTACATGTTAGAACATACGCTAGGATTAGAAATCATAATAATTAGTTTCGAGAGTGCTCTGGATTTACGCAGCGGATTTACCGAACGCAATTCAAAATAATAAGTGTCTCCGGTGCCGGCTGTTAACTATATCTTTTGACGTTATAGAATTCTGCAACGTCACAATATGTATAAATTGGACGATTTCAAACCTCCTTTAAGACTCGAAAATTTTCAATTTATAATAGGTAAAATTACAATGTTCAAATTTGAAATGAAAACTAATTAGTGAAATAATAATTCATTGAATAGAATTTTTTCTTTTTAATTAGTTATGTTTAACGAATATTTATCAAGGAAAATGGAGAGATCTAATTTTAAGGTTTGGACTTGGTTCCCGTACCCTTAGGAGGCAAAAAAAATAATTAAAATTCCAAAGTTAAAGTGTGTTGGACTCAATTTTTAACCTGGTAGCTCATGTGTATTAATTATTTTAATCAACAAATATTATAAATGAATATTTTATCACTATGTATCTCTAATATTTTTTAAAATATATATGTTCCATTTGAAAATGTAATACCTCTACAGAGTGAAAAAATATCTAATTACAATATTTGTTGAGTAAAATGAATAAATCGAATATCGAGGATATATCAATTGGTTTTAATTTGCTTAAAATAAATTTTGGAGATTACAAAAAATTAAGATGAACATTATAAGTTTTTATGATCAATAAAGACTCGTTATAAAAATAATTGAAATTTAAGTTTCTTGTCACATATTCAAAATATGAATTCAAGTTTTTTTAGGTTACAACAACAAGTGAATTCGAAATTAAAGATTTTTTGTTTAGAAGTCACACATATTTTTCGCAATAATAATATGAATGATGAAATTTCACCAGTAATTATATTTAAATTTTGTATTTTAAAATGAATATACACATCAATGACCTACCTCCGTACGCGACGAACTTCCCAACCAAAAAGTCCCATTCAATATTTTTGAGTCGCTCTCTCATTATTGCAGCTTCTGCAGTTTTGCATTTTGGCCATTTTAATGTTATTACTTTTTCATCTTCGACTAGATTTTTCATAATATCATCGCTTTTAGGATAGTCGACCATAAAAGTACGAAATCCAACTTCCAGAATGTTATTCCTATTTAATAATTGGAACAGAACACTTTCACTATTATCTGGGAAATCCATTCTTGAATGTCCCTTTTTCACTTCCTTTTCTCGCAAATGTATACACTTTTACAATTAACTTTTCTTACTTTTATCGAAAATACACACAACAAAGGCAAACAAAGGTTAGCTGGCTTCTTGCTTGTTGTGACTTGCACGTGCTCGCGTTGTTTTCCTTTTCATTCCGAATCGAGTGACAATGTTGCCAACAGCGCACGCAGCGCGTGTTGGCTTACTACTAGAGAAATTATGCTATTGGCTGTAAACTGGCGCGTGATTCAAAATGGAATAAAATTTGATCAATTTGGAGAATTCCTTCAGCGGTAAGCCAAAACGATGCGTACGCGCGAGGGAACCAACTTTCGCAGTTTGGCTGCAATGGGTCACCTTTTTCATCTTGTGAAAGCAAAGTGTGTTCAGTTTGAAACGTTTGAAATAAATACGTTATACACAAACCAAGCTGATTATTATTTTCGGAAATTTTAATTTTTTAACAATGAGTGATAAGAAAAGAGGACCATGCAAAAGACATCTGCAAGAAGACATCGATGGAATTCCGGAATCAACTTATCGATTACAAAGAAACAGAAGAACACAAGACGAATTATTTACTGATTCTGCAACAGATTTTGAGGTTACTGTACAATCTTTTTTATACTATAAGAAATTGAAAACATTTAAGGCGTGATTACACGCTACGAAGGACATTCTCCTAAAAACCTGTAATCAGGTCTTTAAGATTATAAATTAATAAAATTGGTATATATTATTCAATTTGCTGCGTCAAGTTTGAGGTTATAATTTTATAAATTGACATCGGTGATATACATAAAATTTTAACCGCGCTTCCCAGAGAGTAAACGACATTAGAAACGTTTTTTGAACGTTGCAAAAACACTTCAGGAATAGGCTTTAAAAATATAGATATTCACAATATATTTCACGTAATATTAAATTCAAATTTTTAATTTTTATTTCCCAGTCAAAAGTTAGGTTATTTTTATATTATATATGTCTATTTATATCTATTACTTAATTTTAAAATCATTTTCATTTCAAATAAGTTGGTTGAATATAAAAATTATTTTAATTACTTGGAGAAAAAATAAATTTTAATAAAGAAATTTATTTCAAAAATCGTATAATTTGCATAATATGAATACATAAAAACGAAAGATTTTTATAAAACTTAGGCTATCTAAAAGATGATTTTAAAATTTGAATTATGATAATTCTTTTGCTTCATATGGGAAGCTTTGTTTTAAATTATTTTCGTTCATTTTTTTACTTGACCTTAAATGATTATCCATTAAGATTCTGTTGATTTGAATTTTTGTTATTTCTTAAAACTTCATCTTGAAATCTATTAAACTTTTTAAATCGCTCTAATTTCAGATATGTTTATATTAGAATGATGAAAACTTAGCTAAGAAAAATTGAAAGGTTTTTAATACTCCTCTCTCCCCTTAAAAGCGCTAGTTATTCTCGAGATAGATCTATTTTTAATATTAACGATAGAAAGTTCCAAGTTAATAATAATAATAATAAAATTGATCATTAATTTAATTAATTAATGCAATGATTTACATGTTGCGGATAATGATAGTGTCGACGAAAAAATGATTCTGAGGATGAGATTTTCTATGATGCGAATGGAATTGTACCCATTGAAGCCGATGATTTTATAGATGAAAATCGGGTAATGAATTCACTTTTCTTAAATTAAATATCTATCTTGTGTCATGGGTCCATGACCTCACGCCCAAACGAACAGGTAAACATATATCCAACGCACACTAGCAGACCCATAACTCGGTCGTACTTCCAAAGGCACGATCTGTCAGCTAAGCAAATCAAACGAATACTACAACCACAAGCCAGATGAACGCGCAAACAAAAGGGAACGCACTTATCATCTTAAAACAAATATACCAATCAGCCAAACGAATACGACAACCACAAGTCAGATGAACGCGCAAACAAAAGGGAATGCACTAATCATCTTAAAACAAATATACCTATCAACCAAGCGACACGACAACCAGTTTTCCAAAGTCAGATAAACATGCGGACCAGCAGAATATAAAACCACCACATCGGGCTACAGCACTCAGTTCCAAAAACACCGGGGGCTCGTTATCATTACCGGTTCGAGAAGTACTCAGTTCCAAAAACACCGGGGGCTCTTTATCATTATCGGTTCGAGACTACACAGCTCCAACTATACCAGGAGCTCGCTGTTATAATCGGTTCGAGAGTAGACATCGGAAAATCGCTAACATAAGCGAATTCAAATCTGTGCAACCCTGAGTGAAACTTCAGTGAATATCTAACAAATCTTGAACCTTTTAGTAAACTTTGAACTATGAGTGAACCTTTAGTAAACCTTTTCTGAATGAACTCTTAATAGAACTTTAATGAACTTTGAGTGAACATTAATTCTAAGATACTGTGAATTGTTACCACTGAACCTGTGGATCTCTAAGCAATATTGTAAGTACCTTGCGAATTACCATATTTCATTTATCCTGACATTGAAGGTAAAACTCTCCTCCGAAATATCTCTCTCTTACCAATTTTGATATGTATCTATGTATTGCAAATTCTTCGACTTTCATTTGTTCATAACAAATTAAATGTATTTTCGTATAGATTTTGAACAAATTATTAACAAAACTATTGATTCAATCGATTATAAATCTTTAAACATTCATATATGCGCATGGATTCTTGAACATTAAATTATAATCAACAAATATATTTATGTATTGATGCTTTAAAAACATTCGACCGATTTTACTGTAATAAAATATATACACCCATTAAATGTAATAAGATGATTTACACATTGACTCTTAAATTTTCATCTGAAATTCATAATACTTGATCTTCAAACAACCACTTTCTTTGTAAACAAACATTTCTGAATGCTTTTATTATTTAAATAAACCTATTAAGTTCAGACTAAACTCTGTTTCATTTACCTTAGCTAATCTGTTGGCTATCCTCAACCCGAATTAACCTTCTCGCGAGGGTTAATCAAAACGAGGAATTTAGAGAAAATAAGAAGGCGCTATTTGATTAAATATAATTCAATTCTAGACGTCACACATGAAATAAATATACCTATTATAACATAGAATTTTATAACATGATATGAATTTAGTAACAAACATTTTTCAGATCAATTTTATCTGTTCATAAAGTACATAAAGTACGTTACACTATTTAGGAGAAGGTGGAATATTAAATCTTTTGTGAAGATATGTGACGTTTACAAGATGTTTTTCAATCTAAAATAAAACATCACAAATTCAAAATGCAATTAAAATATTTTTTGAGTGTTGTTCAATCATTTTAAATCTCTTTAAAAATCTGTACATATTTTTTATGATACTGAATTTTCCTATTTAATTCTCAAATTATATGTAGGGGAGAGTGAGTGTAAAACGTCGTGCCAATGTCTGAGTATAAGAAAGAAAAAAGGGAAAACTTTTCTTATACATTCAAATATGGTTTAATCTTTAATATCCTTCTGTTGTTAAAATATAATATTTTTAAAATTATTTTTTATGTGTATAAAACGTTATACAGAATATTTGAAGTCATTTGAAATACAATAAAAAGCTTTAAGGACTTACGCCACCCTGGCGATCCGAAAAATAGGTATAAAAATAAACTTTTCTTTCGACGCAGATATTAAGTATATAAAATAATTGTTATTTTACACATTTACATAGTAGTTGTATGAATAATTTTAAATAATAACGAATGAAAAAAATTACGTTTTTACCAAAATATTTTTTTTAAGCTAGTGTACACGATATCCCAAGATCTACTGTAACGATTTTGTTTAAATTTGCAGCACGTATTCTTTATAATATTAGCTGTCGCGAGACTTAGGATTTTTTCAAAATTTAGATAAAAATGAGATTTTATTTTTCAAACAGCTGTCATTTCTACAAATTTTTTTTCTTGAATCTTGAGTAGATCTTGATATATCGTGTACACCAGTTTAAAAAAAGTATTTTCGAGAAAAATGCATTCTGCGTCATTAAAAAATTTTTTATTCATTATTATTTCAAATTATTCGAAAACTATTATGTAAATGTATAAGACAACAATTATTTTATATGCTTATTAACTGCGTTCAAAAAAATGTTTATTTTCATACATATTTTTCCGAGCGTCAGGGTGGTGTAACCCCTTAAGAATTAGAACAAGAGGGTATGATGGCTGCAAACATATATAAATTGTCATAATATGCGATTTTCTCACATATTTTTATTTTCTAAACTCGTGTTTTTTTGACCCACTATAATGCACATGGAATATGTAGCTTTTCTATCCTTTCATTACTTTCTGCTTTGCTATTTATTCTTTTTCAAATTTCCAGATGAGAAATCCGCTGTATTAAGGGTGCAATTTAATTAAAGAAGAAAATGAAGCGATATTGTTGACTCAAGCTCTTCGGTTCGGATTTTCGGACGCCGCTTTGGAAAGTAACCTTCATGTCCTTGATTGCCATTTACAGTATTATGTGCACACCTCAAAATATCATTTCTTAAAATCATTTCCTCAGCCAACTGCTATCAACTACTACTTTTGTATAAAGTGGTCTTATTTTAAAATTTGACACTTTTAATAAAGAACGTTGTGCGGGTTGCAGTGATGAGTATGACAAAAAAGAATTGCATAAAGCTGGACAATATTTTCTGTACTTGCCACTTAAAGAACAACTAATCCAATTAATTCAGAGCAAACATTACAAAGAATTCAGAAAAACAAATGAAAATGAAAGTGATGTTATAAATGGTAAATATTACAAGAATCTACGAGAGTAAAACATTATCAAAGAAAATGATATCATCATCCAGTGGTTTACAGATGGTATAAAAACCTTTAACTCAGCTAGATCGTCTATCTGGGCAAATTTGGTAATGGTTAACGAATTAGAGTATCGATTGAGAAAAGATCTTATAATATGCTCTTCCATATGGTTTGCATCAAAGAAACCGCCCATGAATTGATAGATCTGCACGAGAACGGTTTCAAAACCACTACTTGTTTGGATGAGGAACCTATTAGAATTAAAGTTCATACTCTTCTTGCACCCGTCGATTCAGTAGCTCGACCTGCAATTCAAAATATAAAACAATTCAATGGAAAACACGGATATTCATATTGCATTATTGCCGGAGAAGTAGTACCATACGGAAAAGGTTATACTCGAGTGTACTGTGGAGATAAGCACGAAGGACGTTCTTTGAAACAACATAATCGAGATTGTGATAAAATTGTGGAGGATCCCAAAGCAGAAGATGTAAAGGGTGTGAAGGGACCTTCTGTCGTTCAACTTTTACCAATTTTTCATATAATTTGGTCCTTTCCTCCTGAGCACTTGCATTCTGTCAATGAAGGTGTAACAAAATTGTTTGCAGACACATGGTTTAACTCTACAAATCATATGAAAGAATGGTACTTGGGTCGATTGACATCTGACTTTGACAATCTATTATTAGGAATAAAAGCACCGTGTGAAATCACACGATATCCTCGTTCAATAACAGAACGTGCTTAGTGGAAAGCATCTGAATGGAAAAATTTCCTTTTGTATTATTCTATTATTTGTTTGAAACCATTTGCGCCAAAAAAGTATTATGAGCACTGGTTTCTATTCGTATATAGCATACAGATTTTTTTTAAATTGAAAATTAATGAATGTGAATTTATTACAGCATCGGCAGCAATTAAATTATTTGTGACTAGAACTGAATCTCTGTATGGTAAGAAATACATGAAATACAATGTGCACATACTGTTACACATACCACGAAGTGTACGAAATTTTGGTGCTCTTTGGGCGTGGTCTACGTTTCCGTTTGAGCATTATAACGGTGTTTTAAAAGTTCTGTAACATTTATGTATGTGTCCGAACTTAACCTCAAAATTGGCTCGGTAAAAATAGTCTGGGTTACTACAGACGAAAATAATTTAACACCATTTCTCACAGAATAATATTTATTAGAATTTAGATATGTGCATTGCTCGCACAGTCAAGAAACGTCTTAACCTAACTACGTGCTGTCACCAAGTGAACGAGGAGAATTGAATTGAGTAGTACAAGGAGTGGGGATCGTCAGATTATCCCGCCAACACAAAGTATATGAATTACAGATGAGACGTTAAAATATGTTCTTGACCGGCGAATATAAAAAGTTCAAGAGTGGAAACTCGATGGTAAATATTGATACATGTTAGATCCCTACAGTACTCCCCCCAAAGTTTAAACGAAGATCGAAGCGGAGTGGAGCATGTTCGTTGAAACGATTCAAAAAATCAATTGATGTACATAGTCTTTTAGAAGAGAGAAAAAAATTTTTAAAACATTGTCTTACGGACGTAAATAGTTAAAAATCGGCAATTTACCTAGTCTAAGTCGTAATTCTGTACAACTAAGACCTAATATTTACAATGAATACATAGTCTAGAGAAATTACTATAACAAAATAAAGAAATAACAAATATCGTAGAGTTGTACATCAATAACAGGGATAAATTAATATCGAGTAAACAAAATCATAGTAAATTAGTTTTAAATTAAAAAAAAGAGTGAGACAATATAGTTCACTATGGCGTGATGGAATATTTCTGACTAGATTGGATTGTAAAATATAATAGTACTATTTTAGACTTGATTAAATTACGTGATTTTATTTGTAAAAAGAGTATAACGTTATGCCTTACTGTTATATATATGCCTACACATAGGCAACCCGAACTGCGGTTATCGACATAAGGCAGAGCGATGATCGCGAGCCTGGGTATAGGCCACCAAGCCTACACTTACCATCAAATTACAGAGCGAGCAAAATATCGATCGGAGAGTAAATCCGCAAAACCATGCTAGGGTTCGCAATGCACGTCTTTCCACACACAAGATGTTTCTCTAAGGAGCTAAAAGACGAGCATTTGGTCTCAGCCGTCACTCATCTTCGAGTCACCCAAAGCATTGGCTGGACATCGTCCTAGCGCTTAGAGTGACTTGAATTTTGCTGGCTAGAGATAGCCAGAGTTTTCCGACCTTTTATTCGGTGTGCTGGTTTTTCGGTTGTGTGGGACCACTCTACGCGGCCATTTCTTCCAGTTCGTCGCTGCAGTCAGCAAGGTAGTATAGACTAGAAGAGCTTCGTACGCTGCTCCAGGCTGGGGTTCTTCTATTCTTTACTTGAATTATTTTTCGTAAAATTTTCTAAGTCCCTTCGTACGCTGTTCCAGGCTGTGGGGACTTAGTCTTATTTTGATTTTTGCTGCTATCTTTATACTTGTGAATTTTCTAAGTCCCTTCGTACGCTGCTCCAGGCTGTGGGGACTTAGTCATATTCCGAGTTTATTTCCTGAGCCTCGCGACTTGGTTTCTCAAGTCTCGCGACATAGTTTATCTTCCGAGTCTTGCGACTCAGTTTGCTTTCTCAAGTCTCGCGACATAGTTTATTTTCCGAGTCTTGCGACTCAGTTTACTTCTCAAGTCTTGCGACTTAGTTTCTCAGGACTTACGACTTGGTGCTTCTCTTCAGCCTCGCGACTTGGTTTCTCAAGCCTCGCGACATAGTTTATTTTCCGAGTCTTGCGACTCAGTTTATCTCTCAAGTCTACCGACTTGGTTTCTCAAGTCTTGCGACTTAGTTTATTTCGCAATATTTTCGCGTGAAATTTCTAAGTCCGCACGTGCGCTTCGAATTTGCGAATCTCGTTGAAATCTTATAAGATTTCGAATTATTCATGCGTATCAATTTCGAGCCGTGTTTAAATCAATGTATTAACGGTGATTTAGCGACATTAGGGACATTCTCAAATGTAACTTTTCTCATTTGTTTAGAGTTAGGTTTTCGTTAAGTTTTCATGCGATTCATGATCTTTTAATTAGCTCGCGAAATTCGAGGGTTATTTAGTTAGGCGTTAGAAACTCTCTTGTTGTGGGAAATAGTTTATAACAGGCTGACCTGTTAGGTTTTTTAACCACGATTATATGCGCTCAGTCAGGGGCAAGAGAGGGATTTATTTATTAGGTTTGCGTAATGCATTAATGAATTTTATTTTGTTTTAGTTAACATTTGATTTCACTTATTATAAACATTCATATTTAAATTTCAAGAGACTTATCGTTTTCTCGGTTTGCGATGAATGTGCTTTAGTTTATATCGAGTCTTTCCGTAGCCGGGAACCGATATTATCTTGCAATCTTTTGGTTTTTGTTTTGAATAAACGTTGTTATTGTTAATTAATTATTGCGTATTTACTTGCCTCCCTTGGGAACCGTTCCACTCCCACGATTCCAGCCTATGAGAGGGCATAAGGTCCTACATCCACAATAAGCTACGAAATATAAGCATTAGACATCAGGACCTTAAAGATCACCCACAGGAATCGTTACAAGAGAAAGAAAGCTAGATTTAATAAAAGTAATGCATTACTGAAAGCTAAAGATAAGAAAACATCTCTGATCAGAAGAAGCTGTCACTAATTGTGACCAATTGGTAGCATGAATCGCACCCCCTTTTTTTGAGATGTGTAATTACGGAGCGATGGGCTCAAGCTGGAAGCGAGAGTTGCATCGCCTCTAAGCGAAGGTATGTGCTCGATATCGTCGCGAGCAAAGTGTGCAGGTTTAATATTCTCCACCGAAACCTGTCGAGAAGTACCGTTCACGTCGATTTCATAGACGCGATCTGATGTACGGTCGCTCGAGAGACCTCTTAGCATGCTTACGAAGAAGGACGTGAGAACAAGTGGATAGACTTTTGAAAAAGAATGGTTTTTTCATAAATTTGTGCGCGACAAGAATAGGTTTAAGCTTGCGCATGTGTTCACGAAATTCCTCGAGAAAATAATGCGGATTCGGACTGAGTTCCTCATGTAACACGAATTCGCCCGGTATTCGCAAAGTTGTACCGAACAGATATTCCGCTGGAGACGCGCCGATATCCAAAACGTTAGATCTAAGGCCAAGAAGGACGGTCGATAAGGATCGAGACCATTCCCGATCGGTATTGCACATAATGGCAGCTTTAAGAGAACGATGCCACCGCTCCACCATGCCGTTAGAAGCGGGATGGTAGGCAGTGGTTCGGATTCTATTGCATCCGATGAGCTGTAAAAGTGCTGAAAAAAGTTGAGACTCGAACTGGCTACCCTGATCCGAAGTTATGATCTCAGGAGCGCCGTATCTTGACACCCATTGGTCGACGAATGCACGGCAAACTGTAAGAGCTTCAATGTCGCGAAGCGGAACCGCCTCCGGCCACCTCGAAAAGCGGTCCATCATTGTCAAACAGTACCTATATCCATTGCTCTCAGGCAATGGACCGACAATGTCGATGTGCACGTGTTGAAAACGCGCGTCAGGAGCAACAATCTCAGGCGGCACAGAGATGTTATGACGCGTTGTTTGCGACTGCTGACAGTCCAGGCAATTTTTACACCAAAGCGTGACGTTGCGATGCATAGAAGGCCAAACGTAGCGTTGGCGAATAAGTCTATCAGTAGCTCTGGCACCTGGATGAGCAAGATTGTGAAACATGTCAAGGACACGACTTCGCAATGAAAGTGGCACGTACGGTCGAAACGATGACCCGGTTAAATCGCAAATGACCGAAGTACGGTCCGTTCTCCATTGGAGTCTCTTAAGGTTGAGGGAACAACTTTTGTCGGTAAGAAGTTGCTTGAGTTCTTCGTCACTGGCTTGCGCTTGAGATAGTTCTATCAAGCTGATATCACTCGGAATTGATATAGCTTCTACTCGAGACAGACAACAACGTTCTCAGTACCAGGAAGATGAATGATCGACATGGTAAATTGAGAAGTGAAAGCCATTTGCCTTTGCTGGCGTTGAGAAATCTTGTCAATGCGCTGTGTAAATGCGTAAATAATCGGCGTATGATCGGTAACTATCGTGAAGATCCGTCCTTCGAGGAAATACCTGAAGTGACGGATAGGTTCGTAGATAGCGGTCAGTTTGCGATCATAAGCACTGTAAGCTAGTTGTGCTGAATTAAATTTACGCGAGAAGAAGGCCAATAGTTTCCATTGGTAGGAATCTAATTGCTCAAGCGAAGCACCCATGCCGATATTAGAGGCATCAGAGACGAGACGAGTTTCAGCATCGTGAGATGGGTGAACAAGCATTGTGGCATTAGCCAGATCGTCTCTAATCTTGAAGAAAGTAGCCTCCGTCGTAGGATTCCAGGGAATCTCGCGTTTATCATTCTTCTGGGATTCGCAAATATAAACATTTAAAGGAACTTGGGCTTCGGCGGCGCGCGGAGACAGCGTCTATAGAAATTTACCATCCCCAAAAAACGGCGAAGTTCGCATATAGTTTTTGGTTTGGGGAAATCGAGAATTGCTCGATCTTTTTCTTTTGTTGGCGCGCAGCCTTCGGAAGTAATAGAATAGCCCAAAAACTCTAGTTCGGATGCTCCGAACTGACGTTTACTTATGTTAATGCGTAGTGCGAAATCCCTGAGGCGCTTGAAAACTATGGATAGATGTTTCTCATGCTCCTCTGAATTAGAAGATGCAATGAGAATGTCATCGATATAACAAAAGACGAATTCAAGATCACCAAGAGCACGATTTATGTAACGTTGAAAAGTTTGGCCGGCGTTTCGAAGACCAAATTGCATTACATTATATTCGAAGAGACCGAATGGTGTTATTACGGCGGTCTTCGGAACGTCGGCAGGCGCAATAGGTATTTGGTGATATGCCATATGAAGGTCGATCTTGGAAAAAATATTTTTGCCCTTAAGGTTCGCGGTAAAATCATTGAAGTGTGGAACTGGGTATCGATCGGGAACAGTTATACTGTTCAGGCGTCGGAAATCGCCGCAGACACGCCACTTTCCAGATTTTTTCTTTATCATGTGAGTGGGGGTTGCCCAAGGACTGCTTGATGGTTTGCAGATGCCATCGTCAACCATCTGTTGGAAAATTGATTTAGCGGCAGCTAATTTATCTGGAGGGAGGCGTCGGGCTCGTTCGCAGACAGGCGGTCCAGTTGTTAGGATATGGTGCTGGACGTCAGAGCCGATGGTTTCAAGTTTATGAGATGCTGATGTTATCTCAGGAAAACCAGCTAGAATTTTAGTAAACGGATTATTAACCTGTAAAATGCTAATGGAATGTAAGGAAGCAGACTTAAGGGTACCGCGAGTGCTAAGGCCAGTGGCAGAATCCGTAAGGTACGACTTGTGAAGTTGGGGGACCAAACAATAGTGGGCCAACAAATCCGCACCGATGATAGGGTCGGGAATTGCGGCAACGAGGAAGTCCCAAGTTATTTCGCGGTTAAGGTTTAAGTCTAAGCTGATTCTTCGAAGACCATAGGTTAATACTTTGGAATCATTAGCAGCCAAAAGGTTTAAGTCATCAGGAGTACGTTTCCTGGTTTTAAAACTAGGTGGAAGAAGAGCAACGTCGGAACCAGTGTCGACTAGAAACGAAAGACGCGATCGCTTGTCAAATACGTGAAGGCGTTTGGATTGATTGACGGCGCCGAACGTTGCCTCCGAACGCAGGAGCCTTTTAGTTTTTTGTAACGGGTTGATCCCCTGTCCACTTGCACGGTTTATCGCAATAATTAGCTTTGTTTCCAAATTTTTCATGGTAATAACAAAGGCCAGATTCGTTTCCAGAGCGAGACATCGAGCGTGGTCTGGAACGATTGCGATAATTAAAATTGTTGCGTTGGCAATTCGGCGGGCGAGATTCGCGCGAAGAGCGCTGCTCGTAATTGCGATTCTGCGAGTTTCGATTGAAATTTCTGTATTTGTGAAAATTATTAGGTTGATTATCGATTTTAGAAGAAAGAATTTGTAATTGCTTGGTTAAAGATTTGAAGCAGTCAAGAATAGCGTCTTGGTTACAAGACGTTTGAGGCAATGAATCACTACCGGAAACCGAAGCAACGCTTTGAAATTCAGACGGGGCTGAAGCTTCGACGACCTTACCCGGCAAAATCGCCAGTTGTGTCAAATCAGCGACCTGACTCATTGATAGGATGGCACGAGCTTGAGCGGGAAGTTGCTCCACAAAAATGCTCTTCAGTACAGCATCGTTACAATTGCCGTCGTTCAGGCTGCGCAAACGTGATAGTAGGAGTGAGGGTTTGCCCTCAGAAAGAACTTAGCCTTTCAAAAGCTGTCGGAGACGTGACTCGGCGGAAACAGAAGACGCAGCTAAAATTCGCCTCTTAATTTCCGTATAGGGAAACTGAAGGGCCGGATCCTGGGTGATTAGGTCGAGAATTAGTGGGACGACTTCCGGATCGAGGCTAGCCACGATGTGGTCAGCCTTTGTTTGCTCGGTGGTAATGCGAGCTTGACGGAAGGATGCCTCGGCGATGGCAAACCAAGACTCGGCATTATTCCTGCGGAACTGAGGAATTTTAGGAATTCTGTAAGATTCTGTATGCAGCTGCTCGAGGTGTCTGGTCGAAACTAAGGCAGGATCCGGAAAACATTTGCTCTCGGCTTGAGTGGACGATCCGGCGGAATGGCCTGCCGGAATTATGCTGTCATTCTCGTTCATGTTCCCAGGAATATGATGTTCGGGGAAAAATAGAAGAAGAAGGTATAAGATAAATAGAGTTAGAAAGATAGAGAAAAGCATAAACAATTACCACAGAGAACCTGGTTGAAATTAAGAAGCAGATGCAGTGTAAAGTCTTGCGAACGATCGCAGCCGGTGCTTGTAGAAGGTAGGGAAGATCTGATGACACTAGATGACGATCCTGACGACGACCCCGAGCACACCTCGAAAAGCTGCGAAAAAGGACTACAGCCAGTAAATTGTTCAAAACAAACATGTTTCCCTAGCTTTAGTAATAGAAAATTCAATTTATTATCAGGATTTAAATTAATGTGGTTAAATAAAGTATCAATACCCAGATCACTGCATAAATAATTGGTATCCTCACTAGACCCACTATTTCTAAAAATAAAAAGCGACTAGAAAAGATCGGAATAGTGATGAAACAAAGGTATATGTTATCAAAAGTGATGTTGGAGCAGCCTGTCAAAAGTCGAGGAGCAATTGGCTAAATAAAGATTTGAAAATTGTTGAAACGACCAAAAACAATTTTTATAAAGTAATAAAGGATTAAAATGTAGACAAAAGTCTTATATAAATAATAACGTCTAATCAATAAACGAAAAGCTTTAGTAAAAACGGGTAATTACGTAAGTACAAATTTCTTGAAAATAGAAACAGAATTAAAATGCGTCTCTAATATTGATCAAAATCGTAAATGTTTACAAAGTAAGTTCGCAGCAAGGGTCGAAACAAGTAAATAATTGACAATTTGTCAAAGTGAAATTCGCAAAGACGTCGCTCCGCGTAACGAATTTACAATTGAGACGGTCAAATTTAAAAAGGTCAATGGTCTTTCGCAGTATAGAAATTTTGAAATTTGATACGAAATTGATTGATGATTAATAAAACATAGCCGATAAGCGGCAGTCAAAATTGGATTTTTGGATTTTGGAATTTTAAAGGTGAATCCACACAGCGACTCTAACTCTAGTTCCGCGCGTAAATTTTTTCCGCGCGTAAAATTGGTGTCGCGTCCCCACCACCTTACCCAAGTCATGTCGCGTTCCAAGTCGCACCCATTTACCGCATTCTCAATCAATTAAAAATGTTCCAAAAACGTCTTTGGAACATTGTATGTTTTTAGAACGATGTTTGGCCTGACTTATTGCTATCGATAATAGTAATTTTTCTAACACAGAGTTTCTCAGTGTACGCAAAATTTCCGACGGTGGTGTAACTCTATGTCTATAAATGATTCATACTTAGTATATTTGTTTAATGTCCTAAAATAAATCTCCATCTTTCTACCTTTCTGTATCCTTCGTCTATCCACACCAATCTTTTTATCCCTTTTGCAATCCATGCATGCAAAGTGTACACT
>UCOK01009872.1:0-11701 GCA_900474325.1 Synergus umbraculus | reverse complement strand
CTTGTTCACATTAACACATTTGCACATCACCTTTTCTTCATTATTATTATAATAATTAATTAATCACATAATCCGAGGTTATAACACACATCTTGTGTTTATTTACAATTTAAAGTTTGACAGGAAACCAGGGGTACGTTCACTTAGTGCAGTGCATATGCATAGAGTATATTAAGTGAATAGTCGGTGAACAACTTTTAATATCGAATCAAAGTTTCGATGGGTAGGCATCGTTGCATCTTACTGTACAGTCAGAGTGTAGAACTATAGTTAGAATCGGTCGAGCACGCGAAATTTTGAATTTCCAGAAAGAAATACACAACCAAAGTTGATGTATGGGTCAAATTGACCCAGGGTAAGGACGGAGGGTTAATATATGTCAGATTTCCAAAAAGTTTGATAAATTGTAACGGTCTGTTTTTCGAGGGTTGATAATTATTGCCTCAGCAGACGCTTCGGCCTATCCAGGGTTAGATTTAGAGGCGGTAAAACAGATCCGATAATTTTGGTACAACAAAATAACAAAATATATTTATTTAACTAAATATTTACATTTACAAAGTCATTAGTATTAGTGTAACGGAACTTAATGTGAACGAATATCGTATAAAATGAGAAAAGAATATAATGTACAGAGCGAGAAAAGTATAGCTCACGTTAAAGTAAGTAGTGAATCGAGGCGGAGCGAGATTCTGAGAATTACGTAATATTGAATGAAACGTTATAGAGGCGGAGAACGTCTAGCGGGTAGAACGGAGACGGAAAATAAATATCTCGAAGTATCTTAGATATTTCTGTAATTATAACGCGATGGAATTGTCGAACAAATATTACAAGATAAAGGAATTCGGTCCTTAAACTCGGCACACAGGAGATTTGTGACGGATTACATTTATCGACGTTACCTGTCTTCCTCTCAACGGTAAATTCGGTATGCGGAGAGAGAGGTTGACAGTTCGGTGGACAAAGTAAATTACATTTTAGTATATTTCCCTAGTCTAATAATATTAAATAATATCCTTAGTAGCACCTAACGAATATTATTTAAGTCGGTTTGATTTATCTCTCTCAGGAGCGCCTGAGGAGAGTAAATCAAGTTTCCCAGCCGAGTCCCAGACTCGCCCAGCTGAACTGAGAATTGTACGCAGAGCAACTGCTTTTAATGAAAGGGTCAACAATGGCCGAAGCCCGGAGTAGGGAGAGGTGCAAGTGGGGGACGCATCTAGCAAGGCTCGGTAACGAGAGCCGGTGTCGCGCGCATGCGTATAACCTCTCTTTACAAAATTAAATATAAAATCATTGAATAATTTACAAAACAAAATTTAAAAAGGTTATGATTTCAATTATTATGAAAGACTTCTATCAATATTATTTAATACGTAAATTGTTTGCTTGATATAGATTGAGCTTCTTAATAACAGTTATTTATGTTTCTTGCTTGAAAACCTAATATTATTAATTATTTTATAAATTATAAAATTGGTAAAAAATGCGAAAAAACATGGCAACGTTGTGGAAGACAGTCAACATTTTGATTTTATAGTAGTCAGCTGTAGTATTTGTGAATATTCAAAAATCGTCTGCTAAATCGGCTATATCTTTTGCTCCAAAGGAAATGCAGGTTGCAACGTTGCCACGTTTCTGTAGTTTTATTCGTTTTATTTGTTGACAACTGATTTTTTCAGCTTCAAAGTTAATTTATAAAAAATTGAACACGGGTAGATACCAATTTTTTATTTTTGCCGAGACAAGTAAGGTTCATTCTTTAATAAAAATAGTTTTTTGAGTGTTTAAGTTGGATTTTCGAAGAGAAATCTTCAGTTATGTGATTCTGCTAGGTTAGTTCCATAAGATACAATGTTAATTTAAAAGCTTATATTTTTTATACCAAGCGGTAAAATTTTAAAAAAATTCTAAATGACGCAGAATTAATATAATTTTAACATATTTCAGGGGCATTCTAAAATCTTGGATTTTACTTGGCGCATGTTCCTTCTTAAAAGAATGTACTTTAAGAAAATGCAATAAAAAAATTTCCGATTTTTTCGACCAACACAACATGCGTTTTATAACGCATTCTTTTGTCTTCAAATGATCTGTGAACAGGATTTCTTTTTCTATTCAAAGAGTCTGGCTGTTTTGACCTTTTAAGCGACTAGCAAACTTCTGCCATCACATTTACAACCCCTTTTCCTTGATAGCGACGTTCCATTTGCTTAATATCTTGGTGAAATCGCTCACCTTGTTCTTCGCTATAGTCTCCGAGATTTTCTGGAAAGTGATCAAGATGAGAATGTATGAAATGTAACTTTAAGTTCATTAAGCAGCTTCAATTTTTGAAACTTTGCTACAAATCTTCAACTAAAGACTCGTAATCATCACTCTTCTGATTTCCCAAGAAATTCTCTGCGACCTTTTTGAAACTTGACCATGCAGCCATCTCTTTAGGATTCATTTCTATAACAAATTTTTCGCCTCTAAATAAAGTTCGAATTTGAGGACCATCAAAGATACCTTCTGATATCAATCCTTGTGCAGGATTTGATCGTTAGTGAGGAGGGAGAGCAGAACGAAGTCTGAGTGGGTGAGAAAGGAAAATAGGAGGGGGGGGGGGAGAGTAGGAAGTATCTTTTGAGTAAAGACTCAACATTTTTGTAGTAACTAAGAATCGTTTATTAGAAGCACGTTAAAATAAACAGAGACGCCAGATGTTCGTGTCGCTTAACGAACTATGAAGTGTGAGTAAAAATTTTAAGGTGGGGTGGATGGTTGTGGACCTGGTGGGTCAGATAGCCCAAAGTCCTTAAAAATCGAATGGTTGTGCGGAAGGCGGAGATAATGATGCCGAGCGGTATTCCGGCTCGGTAAGTAGAAATGGTCTTCGCCGCGCTGTAGCCAGACCTAAGTTTGAGTATTTTGAGGCAGAGATCATTCTTTCTACTTCTCCCTAAATTATTCTCTTTTATTTTATTTCTTATTTTCTAACATATATTTATTTAAATTTATTTCCGAGATAGCAATGTCGTTTGGGTCTTTGCGCCTGGGCGTATATCACTTCTTTTAATTTAGCATCACTGATTTCTGGAAATTTCTTTCCCAAATATTAAAAACAGTTGCCATCTTTGTCGAAGGCTTTGACAAAATGGAAATCTTCTAGCTTTTGCCAATATTTTTGTTCACAATGTTTCTTTCTACCTCTGCTATCCCAAAGACACAAAAAACGGATTTTTTGTAAAACCTGCTTGTTGTCCCAAAATCAGAGTATGTTTGCTGGTCGCTTAAAAGGTCAAAACAGCCAAACTCTTTGAAAAGAAAAGAAAATCCTCTTCACAGATTTTTTGAGGACAAAAGAGTGCGTTACAAAATAAAAAAAGAATGACCTATCATAGATCTGAAAGAAATAGTATATTACACTACGAGGGCAGAAAGTTTGAAATTTCTGCTGTTCAAGGCTTTCAACCTTCTGCCCGTGTGGTGTATACTATTTTTCTTTATAGCCAGTCGAAAGTACGTTAACTAATAATATTTTTTATTATTATAAACAATACAACCACGTTTCAGCCGTGGCCTGCTCCGCCGACATTTGCAAGCACGAGCGGAGCGAGCGTTGCTGGTCGGGGGCAGGCGTCAAATACATATAAACAACCAAATAAAATGACGCATTTTTAAAAGAAATAAATTCTATTTTATAAACGTGTCTTTATTTCTTTTATAAATAAAAAACATAATTAAATCATTTGTTACAAAGTAATTATAATATTTAACCATCATATTATTTATGACAAAGCTTTCTTATTGCATATTTTTCTTTCTTTTACAGTCTTCATGATCACTACATGAATAATAAAAGTTGTTTATAATATTTCCATGAAATACGCAGTTTTCATATTTATTAAATGGATCTTTGTTGAAAGCTAGATTTGTTGATGAAGATTCCGATGTTTGTTCATTTACTTGAGTTTCAGCTTCTATGATTTTTCTTTTTTTTAGGTCTGGTTTACTCTCTGATCCTTTAAACAAAACGTTACCTGGCGGTTTTACTGTAAAATGTGTAGGTAGTGCTGATTGTTTATTACATTTTAGAAGTATTTTTTTGTTATTTTCTGTTGTAAAAGAAGGTATCGGTGATCTAGGTACATGTGATTGATTTAATTTATCAATGGCAGCTAGATCCACATCATTAATTTCAAAATCATCAGAAAAATTATTACAATCCACTCCAGTATTTGCAGACTTTTTATCGTTATTTGAAATAATTATCTCAATTGAACTAGTCGATGGTTGTGGATTAGATTGAACATCGGGTACTGCTGCATGGACGATGCTTTCATAAATTGTTTGCCTGTTTTTCATTGAGTTTTCCACATAACCTGTAAATAAGTAAATTATTCATAAAAATAAGATATTAAAAAAAAGAAGTATTGCGCTATATTAGTTGATTTCCACCCTCCTAGTTGTTTGAGCATTGTAATGTTGGCACCCGAGTTAGACAAAAGTGTTGCTCCAGTTCTTCGGAAACAATGCCCAGTATATAGTTTTGGATCTGGTAAGTTTAAATATGAAGCTATAATTTGAGGTGTTTCTCCAATTTTATTCCTGCCAATGACTTGACGTTGACATTTTCCATTATGATATTGTATAAAAAATCTATCAGTAAATGTTTCCTTTGGTCTCATCGAGATGTATTGCTTGACTATTCCATAAAAAAGTTTTCCAATTATGAATTGCCGAGGTTTATCATTTTTTGTTTCGTTGATTGAAACAAGATACTTGTTATTAAGATCGTCTATATCTTGGATTTTAAGATTAGTGAGTTCATCACATCTAAGAGCTCCACAAATGCCAAAGGAGAGGAGAACCTTAAATTATTATAAAAAAATAAGAATATAAATTAATTGAGTAATTGATGAAAGTGAATGTGAATACTGACCTTTGAAATTAAATATATGTGGTCTGATGCACTGTTTATAAATTTCATTACTTCATCCCAGCTGAATACTGAAGATTTTTTTGGTTTGTAACCTTTAAAGTTATTTTTAATGAGACACTTCAAATTTTGAAATGTACTAATATCAAAATTTTCTCTTGCATTTAATGTTTTCTTTAACATCGACCAAATGCTCCATAAAGTTGACGGTTTCAACTTTTGACTTAATTCTTTGAAGTAAACAATTAAGTTACTTTCTTCCGAGCTTGAAAGAGAACTTTTATGTTCCAGTTGCCATTTTTTGTAGGTTTCGTAGATTAGTGTGTACCTATCTGCAGATTTCTTTGGCAACGTTTCTTTTTGCACTATTAATTGCGCTTCTGCATTAAAATCTCTTATTACCTCTTCTTCGTCCATCGATTCATCAGATGAGAACGTTTTTTTCATTTTCTTTAGACAATCACTTTTAGACACAAACAAGCAAGCAGCTTTCAGGTTAATGAGCATGAAAACAAAAGTTAAAATTTTTTCGAACACAAAAACAAAAGATAATCGTGTAATCTTACCAATGCACAAATTTTAGGCTTTCTGCTTTAAAATTGATGCTGAAAGTACGTACTTTCGACCGAGGTATAAAGAAAAAATTTTTTATATTATATCTGAACGAAAAATTTCTCGTCCTTTCCGAATCTGCAGTCAAAAATCCATTTTTTGCAATATTTACCGGTTGACCTTGAGTTGACCTTGATAGTGATTCGATAGGGTCAATTGGACCTCGCATTCGGATTCAGAGACCCCAAAAACGGATCATTATGGTATCACGTAACCATATTTACTTTAATTTTCAATACCAGGGAAACGATATATATCAACGTAAATAACCTCTGATTGACGACGTATGAGGTTTTGATTTAAAAAATTTGATAATACCATATCTGAACGTGAAATTTCCCGCTCTTTCCGAATATGTAATCAAAAATCCATTTTTTTCAATATTTACTGGTTTGACCTTGAGTTGACTTTGATCGTGATTCGATAGGGTCAAGTGGACCTCGGATTCGGATTCAGAGACCCGAAAATGTTAGAAATAGTGGTCATTTCAAAGAAAATTTTTTTTTTGGCGACTTGACCTTCAATTGACCTAAATTATGACGTGGCAGGGATAAACGGACACCAGATTCGGACTCTGTTATAAAAAATGTTATATTTTTTACTTTTCATTTTGAGACCGCAAAAATTCTCGGTTTTAATGGCATATGTGCTGTATGCACATATGCATGTACACTTAAAACCGGGTATGAAGGTGTCGAACGCTGATGGTAGACAGGTGTAGAAGGCGGGTAAGGTGTTGAAGGCGGAGAAAAAGTGGAAGAAGGTGAAGCATTAGATTGTGGAGGCTCGTAGGTAGTGGAATGATGAGAAGAGGAATGTGTCAGAGGCTGACAGGATGGCGTGAGAGTCTGGTAGTAAGGTTGCGGAGGAGGCTGATGGCAGGAGGGCGTACAAGGCGGGTAAGGTGTCGGAGGCAAAGAGAAAGTGGAAGAGGTTGAAGTATTAGATTGTGGAGTCTCCAAACTTGAGATATCATGGCGACCAGTTTTTAAAATAGGTAACTTCCGGCAGCCATACCAGCCAGATTTATCATTAAAAACAAAAAAAATTTGTAATAGTTTTCATATTTATATTCATGTGTGAAAAATTACAATCTGTAATATGAATTTTAATTTTAAAAAAATTCTTAAAGAAAAGGTGAAAACTTTGGTACTAACCCATTATTGTTAGTGAAATTCCAAGTGTTATTAAAAAATTTAATACTCCAAGTTATACAAGTCCCATGTTATAAGATAGGACTTGTCTCACTTTTACTCTCAGGCACTCATATTGAGCCATTGGTACATTCATCAGTGTTTGGTACATTAGAATCTACAGGGCTAATAATAGCCATCTGAGACTCATACATTATTATGACTCATCTGGTGATGAATCTTAATCATAATAATCTTATTTACTTTTTCATAAGATTTTCTATACTAAAAATTAAAAAATACCAGGAAACTTATAAACAAATTCTTATAAACAAACTTATAAATAAATTCGTTGAAAATTGAAGAGAAACAATTTGGAAACGAAGGAGATAATTAGAATTTGATGGAACTTGAAGAATTATATGATTAGGGTAAGGGCTGATGCGCACAGACCTAATTTCAATATCTCCATACAGTCAAAAGAAGATATAGTCGGTGAAGTTCGCTTCCAATTCGAATATTCTGTCGTCCATGTCTTCGCTAGGGTACTTACCTTACTATTTAAAGTTTTGTTCATGATCATCTGACGCATTTGCATACAAAAAAATATTTTATTGATACACCAGTTGCAGAACGATACATTCATAAATATGCATAATGTAACGTATTAGTTTTTCATACACAATCAAATTAATTCTCACTACTAGAATTCTACATATAAAGTAAAACTTAAATCTAAAGTCAAGTACGGAATCACATTTACATTACTTCGATTATGTAAAATTTTTTCATATTGACCCATTGACACTCAACCAGACTTTTATTAAGGGCGATGGAATCTGAAAGTAAAAACTGTCAACAAACTGTCAAAATTACAGTCAATTGCAGAATATCTCTATCAGGAATCAATATTTAGTTTCTTCCATCATGGAAGTCAAAATGTCCGCCGTTTCTGACAGGAAAAAATTACGCGCTATTTTGGGACTATAAAATCAAAAATTATTATCAAAAAATTATTATCAAAAAAATATTAAAAACCTATAAATTTTCCCTCTTTTGCCTTTGGCTCGAAAATTTCAAATCCACCTGAAAAGTTGACAGAATTAGGCGGGCACGCAACAAGCGTCTCAAAACAGTGGGTGTCGGGAGCCACCCTACACATTAAAAATCAATAAAAAAAAAAAAGAACAGATTAAAACCCCTTAAAAAGTGCGTTTATTGTGGAATTGTATTATCCTTCTAATAATTTCGACATCCATGCATATTGCAAGTAGGTATACTCGAATTACTGTCTGGGTGTCCTAACCCCGTTATTGTTGCGCCCCTGGGATCTGAGTTTTTCTACATGAGAAATTTTCAAATTCCATCAGCCTTAAGGGCGTTCGACTCAAGTGCACTCAAGCTCACTCCATTTTATTCAACTAAAATTATAGATAAATATTTCTTAAAAAATATTTGCATTAGATGTTTTCTCGCTCTGTAGCATAATTCTAGTTAAAAATTGATTAATTCTACACCAGGGAAAAAATTCTAAATTTAATATTTGTTGATTAAAATGAAGAAATCGAATATTCAGATGTTTAGTGGATCAAACACTCTTAAATGGAATTTATTATTAATTTCAAGACTTATTTTACTGTAGATGTCCCAGTCTGCCTGATCAATCTGTAAATAACTCCGAAACTCAAGCACACTAGGTCATCACTACTTTTAAAATAAGTATTATCAATTCGAAGAATCGTTTTATAATACATAGCATTTCGTCATGTAGAATTACTATAAGAAAACAAATTATCTAATTTGTTTTCTTGATATTTAAGGGGGTCGTCTCATGTAATGGGTCAAAAAAATTGATTTTTTTTTTGCACAAATCGCTTCCTCAACATATTTAGAAAGTGTGTGTGGAAGGATTTTTAGCAATTCGGATACGTTAAGAAGTGGAAAAGATTTTTATTTCATTCATACCTAAACTTTTTTTTTATACCCAAACTTTTTCTTTTGCAAAAATCGCTTCCTAAACACATCTAAAATGTGGGTGTAAAAGGATTTTTGGCAATTCGGATTCGTTAAGAAGTGGAAAAGATTTTTATTTCATTCATACCCAAATTTTCAAACACGTTTTTCTCAAAACGTCATTTTTTACAACGGTCAACACGATATCTCAAAAACTATTCAAAATTTTGACTCAATTCTAGTTCACGCTATAGCCACATATCTATACATTAAAACGGTCGATGATTTTTTAATTTCAGATCAATAGAACAGTTGGAATCGTGTTGACTAGCCCCCAACTTTTTTTTGACACGGATGTTAATCCAGACGTCTACAGTCGACCTATATTAATCGTCATAAAAAATTAATAAAAAAGTGTAAGAAAAATGCTTATCATATGAGACGACCCCCTTAAATATTTAAGAAAAGCTAATCGTATATAAAATTTGTATAAAGTATCGATCGGTAATGTGCGTTACTCTGCATTACCGTTATCAAAGATTGTAACGCCTCAGCGGTACCATTGCTAAAAAGAATTAACTTTACCAATTAACTTTACTAACGTTGATTTTGTAATGCGTTATAAGTAACGCTTTTTTGTCAAACAGTGTTAAGAACTATTAATCAACTTGAATACGTTTTAATTAAATATACGCAGGTGTGTGGTAAATGTTTTGAGTGAAATAATCAGTGATTGTAAGGAAGTAGAAACTAAAAAAGAAGAAAAGATTATTTTGAAAACTTTAAAATTTTCTCAATATTTTTTTGTATGCACTTCTTTTCTCTACTTGAGTACTGGAGCATTTTTTATTATTTCTGCCGCCATTACTTATAACATGGAAAATAGAGAATTTGTTCTGGATTCTGCATTTCCATTTGAAGCAAATAAATCACCAATTTTTGAAATAATTTTTCTTATTCAATCTTTTACAACTTTTGTGGGGAGCTTGGGAAATGCTTTCATTGATGCTCTGTTTATCATGATGGTGAGTGCATTTCAAGATAAATTAACAGTACGATGTAATAATTTGAATAAAATCAATATTCTAGCGAAAGTTTCGGATTAAAATTCATTTCGTTCTAATCCGAAGGAATTTTTCAATCCGAATTAGTCCAAAATTCATTCAAAACCAAGCTGAACCTTTAATCGGAACTTTCAATCCGAATAAATCCGAATGTTCAATCCGAAAATAGTAAGGGGTCACTATGGACAGTCTCTCCCTCCACTTTCCACTTTCCTATGCCCCCTGCACTTCACTATAACGTCAACTCCCTTTCCACTCTCCGAGGACCCTACCACCGTTAGATGAAAAAATGGAGCCCTCCGGTTTGAAAAACTTTTTAAAATAAAAACAAATATGAAATTTATGAAGTCAATTGAATTAGTCAATTAATGAAGTCAATTAATGAAGTCAATTAATTCTAAACTTAAATTATTCTTATTTTCTAGATGTTGAGTAGGTCTGTGAATAAAGTCAGATTATTTCTTATTATTTGTAAAAAAAATTAGTAAAATAAGACAGAAGAATCGTTACTCATACAATAGAGAAACATAAAGCAATATTGCCCCCACAAACATTCGAAGTCGTACATTGAAGTCTTTTTGTGTTCCACGAGCTTAGGCCGCTCGCTTGAGCGCGCATGTTTCGTCTATAGAAACTGAAATTACAATTTAAATTCGCGCGCCATATGAATTGACCAATAAGGTTAGCGTACTACACATGAAGTTAGCTGAAAGGTAACGCGAAATGTGGAACGCAATGTAAAGTTGTCTGAAATCCATTTCTTTTTTAGAAAAGGATCTGTAGAAGGTAGAATTTCCTCATAAACGAATAAGATGTTTAGGTAGAAGAGGCGGTAAACCGTAGCTGTCAAAGTAGGTTATAATCGAGCTGGATTATTATACAAGAGGGGTGGAAAGGGGAACTGGAACTGCCATGGGAGGGGTTGAAATGAACCAACCCAGTTTAATTAAAAACAATTTGGTTTATTTACCATTAAAGAAGAAATAAGTGGCTCCGGCCAAAACTGAAGATAAACAATATAATTTAAGACGGCTTGAATGGCCACGCGCGATGCTGCTCAGCTGCGATCCATAAAGTTCTGTCCATAATGGATTGAATATCGGTGAAGTTCCACATCCTTTACCTCTTTATCTGGCCATGTTGGCGCCCTCTGGTCAGGTATAGAGTGGGTCACACAAATTCATCACTAGAGTGGATACATGGTCAACAAGAATAGACTTCTCGCTAAACGCTGTCGTAAACTGTACCTTGTACTCGCTTATGTGGAGCGGCTGTGAGTAATCTGAGGAGGGTCGGTTGTCCTTTCAAAAATAATTGCCGATGAACTCCAGATTCTGTAGAAATTTATACCATGTACACGGAAAAAATTTGTTCCGGAAGAATTACCGAATTAGTTCAGAGACTGAGGATATGAGAAAAGTTCGGTAGATATCGAATAACTTTTTAGGAAAATAGCTCGAACCGTTCTAAGAAAATTACCGAACTTACAGTAAGCACTGAAAGTGTGTTTTATAAAGGTCAAAATGAAATATAACGAATAAGTTTCGAAGAAACTATAAAACAGTTCGATAATCTTCGCAAGATTCTTCAGGACAATTTCCGTGTATCTAAAAGAGTTTTTATTATTCCCTTGCCAAGAGAATTCTGAATCTTGGACTGGAAAAATTCCCGAACTCTGCCGTAAATCAGCATGCGCAGTCGTCTATCTGCGCACGTTTCATCCTGAACCGACCCGGTCAAGCTTAGCAAAGATTTTGTTTTTGTATCCCTAGCGTGATATAGCCGCGAGGCTTAGTCGTTAGGGTTAGGTAGGAATATGCGTGTTAGAAGGGTTCGAAACCCGAGGCATTTAAGATTTTTTAAGAGCGTGCGATTATATGTGTAAAGTAAATTAAGTATAAATATAAACATTTGTATGTAAATATATATAATATGCAATGCAGATTAATAATGTTAATGTTATAAATCATCTCTACCAGCGAAGCAGAGAAAAATAGGAATATTTTTTTACT
>UCOK01009870.1:0-13119 GCA_900474325.1 Synergus umbraculus | reverse complement strand
GTAACCTAACTGATAAATACTTACCGATAATACTTCTACTTCAAATGCGTAAAATTCGTAAGAAATTTCTCACTAGCGCCAGACAGGGCCCTGATTAGTTTTTTCTAGACTAGAACTTCTAGTCTGGGCCAAGGTAGAACCCTACTTTAAGTGGGGAAAGATAGGGATATGTGCGACTTAATTCCAGGTTTGGCATCCCCGATAATTCTAAGAACTCTATTTCATCATGAGACTAGAAAGTACAGCAAAATGAAGAGGAAAATATTTTTTGTAACCTAACTGATAAATACTTACCGATAATACTTCTACTTCAAATGCGTAAAATTCGTAAGAAATTTCTCACTAGCGCCAGACAGGGCCCTGATTAGTTTTTTCTAGACTAGAACTTCTAGTCTGGGCCACGCTAGAGCCCTACTTTAAATGGGGAAAGATAGGGAAATTTCTACACGGGATATGTATTCGCAAGGGACTAAACGGAATTGTAACAGATTGAAAATATTTTCATCAAGGCGTGCACGAATGGACGAGACGCGGTATTCTACTTAATTAATTAAGCCGGCGGTGGATTGGAGCAATGATTATCATTTATACTTGGAAAAACAGGCGCATTCAAATGGACAGCGAAATCTGCGAGTTTAGTCCGAGGCTGTCGGTTGAGCATTATGAACATCGTCTGCTAGATTCAACAAAGCGTAAAGCTTCAATTCGCGCGTAATTGAACAATTTCGCGAATGCCCCGCATGGATCCGAACCAAATTGATTTTCCTGAGGTCCACAGGGTGCCACGCCAAGTTTCGACGCCACTGGGTGCTTTTGATTTCTCCGATACCCGTACAAAACCCCAACCGACAATAAAAAACCTCCACATGACGGAGTGAAAACAAGCTTGTACAACGCGGTCTGCGAATGCCCTCGTGATATTAAAAAAGAACCCGGAAAAATAATATGGGGAATATGCTGCTTGGTTTTTAAAAACGCTTATAATTCTGCACGAGTAGATTATTCAGTGTGCCTTGAATTTAAAGAAGATAGTGTAGTAATTTAGAGAAAAATATAATTTCAAATTGTTTGAATTTTGAGCACTTGTATGTATGAGAATTTAAGAGTTTGATACACAGAAAAAACAAGGACTGAAAGTGTTTACAGCTGAAATCAGTTTTTTGGCTGTATTTCAGTCTTAAGTCAGTTTTTAGTCTTGTTTTAAGACTAAGAAATCTAAAAACAAGACTTAAAACTGACTTAAGACTGAAATTCAGCCTAAAAACTGATTTCAGCTGTAAAAACTTTCAGTCCTTGTTTTTTCTGTGTACGATTTATTTCATATTTATTTATATTTATATATATTTATATATTTCTATTGATATTTATTTTATGATTGGGAATTAGAGGTCCATTTGTTTGGTTTAAACATGAAGCTACAATATTTTATACCCCGAGGAGGGAATTTTGGAGATAAAAGTATACTCAGGACGTCCATCATTTCTACTTATCTTCTTGATCCTTTATAAACTCAGAGCTGTAGAAAAACAAGCAATTCTCAAAGAGCTTGGAAAAAAGGAAGGAATTGAATAAAAAGTATGACCAATTTACGAAATGGATATTAATCAAGTGTATCAGGTTCAGCTACTGATCTCTGCTAACCTTTGTTCATGAACGAGGAACGTGAAATTCTGAGCAATATACATAAGTAATGTGGAGCTTGAGAAGAGCGAGGAAAATCAATTTGTGTAGAACTAACGTTGTTCTTGTCGACTGCAATATATCTTGAGTATTACAAGAGCCCATGAAGCACAAGAGAGGAGCAAGTAGTTCGATTTTTGTGATCAGAGCTCCCACTCTTCTCAGGTCTCAAGATTTTCCACTGAAAAGACGTTTTTAATTTGATAATGGCAAACCCTGGTCGTTTTTATCGGTAGAAATAAATTCAGTTATCCGCAACGATGCGCCGAGGCGAGACCAAATATTTCTTGTTATCATCGATACTCGTCGGTTGGGGATCGAAAAACTCGTATTCGTCTTTGGGGATTATACTCGCAACGGAACTTACCCCGAGTAGAGGAATTACTCCTTCTATTGGTTTCTAGATTCTAGTAATGGAAATGGTAGCTGGGTAATAGAAAAGGGAGATGGATGATTCTCTGATAGCACGAAATAGTTTCGAGGGAGAGAAGGAAAGACTTATTTGTTAGTAGGGACTTCAATTATCGAAATTGTTTTGATAAATTTATCTCATCCTATCATAAAAAAGAACTTGCGATTATATCGAAAATATATGTATTCTTTTTTGCCTGTTTGAATTCCTTAAAATCTGTTAAATCTCCGAATAGAAGCTTTTAAAGATGAACGAATTTTGCAAAGTTTCAAATTAGAAACGACCCAAGTTTGATTCTCATTTCTCCCTGATCTTTACTTTCTGTAGTTTATCTTCCATCACAAGAGACCATTTTAAGCTAAGACTCTCTTAAATTTCAACGATTCGCTCGACCTTGCTCAAAGCCGATGTCAATCAGATCGTAAATCGTCCGGAACGCTCGCGCAGCTCCCGAAATAGAATCTTCCTGAATTCGAGTCAAAGAGAAAAAGGAGTGGAAAATGCGGAAGAAGCCAATTTTGCTGGAAGATTTTTCAGTGCCCGAGGGCTATCAGCAGACGGGCACGATGGATATACACGTGTGGAAGGTGAAACACGGAAGCAGATCTTGTAAATAGATCCAAAAGTTGGGAGAGGATAAATAAAATGGAAAAACTGGTTGAAAATAAAAGGGAGTAATGAGATAATAGAATAGCAAAAAGAGAAAAAGGCACATTCGAGGGTACATTGCCATAAACGTTATCGTCAATGGCAAAGCAGAGTCAAAGGAGGGTCCAGTAAGAGAAAATTGGAGATTCGGGAAAATCGGATATTCAGGGGCGTCACTATGGAGACTCGTCTTATAGAGGATGCTCACTTTAAGACTCGCCTAATAGCTACTATAATAATAAAGATATGAAATTCCTCTAGTATTCATGAAAATATTAGAGTTTGTAGAGTAGTGATTGTGGAGTGCCTTAGCTTCAATTCTTTTTTTGGCATTTTGCAGTATTTAATGTAAACAATGAAAGAACTATTTAGATTATGATTTACACTTTTACTTAAAAAAAAATGAAAACAAATCTCTTTGAAAGCACCGTAATTTTTTAATTTTATTTTAAAAACTTTGGGTGTAGAAACCTGCCATATGCAAAATGATCTATTTTTTTAATCAATTTTTATTCAGCTATATAATATACATGTTTTAACGATTTATAACTGTGATTCATTATTAATAATACTCGAAACAAATTAAGCTGCAAATTATCGTTTGCAATGATATTTGAGGTCAAATCAATGATAAATTTGAACTGGTTCTATTATATATATTTTCAGGATGTCTAGCAGACCGGGAAGCCAGGATATTCATTTAGGACCGGGAATTTCCTGTATTTCATTGAAAAAAAGGATTTTTTTCCATTTTATTTTATTTCTACTTTATCAAATTAAAAAGGAAAAAAAAATTGACCGTGACAAGACTGGAGAAAACCGGGAAAAACCCGGTAATTTCCAATTCCCTGGTCACTAGACACCCTGACCCCGTTTCCGTTTTTTTTTTAAATTAAAAATTGTGAACAAAAAGCGGGGTTATTTAAATTTTCTTAATCTTTAAAATTGATTACCAAAAATAAATTCCCATTTCATTTCTAGATTATGCAAAATTTCTCTTTTTGATAGTGTGCGTAAATTTTACATTTATCTAATTTTTGGTTGTATATTATCAAACATTATTATTCAATCTATAAATTTAATTTATTCTACACCAATAGTGATACAAATTTAATATAATTCATACATTGATTAATTACTAATTGATTGATGAGTCACATTGTATGTTTATTTGAGCAAACAAAAATCCAGTGAAAAGAAGGATTCTAAAACTGCTGAAATTAATTAAAATCTTGGGACTGAAACTTGAGTCTCTTTTCGATGATTTAGCGTGAACGAATTTTTAACTTGTTTCTTTGTCTCACCTTCGAAGCCGTGTGTTTTTCTTAAACTATATACTATTAGCTAGAGAAGTACGTAGGATTTTTTTATATCAATTTTTGTAGAAATGGTGCACTTTTGAAAAAAAAAAAATACATTTTTTGCCAAAAAAAGAGCAGTAAATTGTTTATAAAAAATGAAATTAACATCAAATCAAAAAACGGCTACGTACTTCTCTAGAGAATCTAGTTGTGAAGCTGCTGTAAAAATTAGAAGTCGATTCATGTCAAGGCGCTTCGGGAATATTGAAAATAAAAATGTTAAAATTTTTGTTCGCTATAGGACCATGTGGGTATTGTTTTTAAGTACTGTTTAAGCTAAAAAAAATAAATCGATTTTTTGAAAATCCTAGAGTGGTGTTACCCCGTAAAGTAAATTAAACTTATTAAAAATCTCATCAAATTCCAATAATCACGGACAATCGAAATCGAACAAAGAAAGCAATAAACTTTCGAAAACCGTTACGAAAAAAAATTAATGCGTTTGGTGACAGCGATGGGATAGAATTTTCCGCTAATGATACAAACTGCTAAATAATATATGAGGAGGAAATAGAATGAGGAAATAGTCAATACCATATATCTTGAATAAAACTCATCAGTGATCTTAAGACATTATCTCGAGGGTGCGATATCTCGGTTATTTCAGGAGGCAGTATTTTGTGAGCCCTAATACCCCTTACACCATATATATACCGGGCTCAGGTTCTCACTCCATACCCCAATTTCATCCCTGTTCCTTTCTTCCTAAAGCCCTGTTAGACTTGCAGCCTAGAACCTGGAGAGAACCTAAAACACAGAATGAAATGGACATTATCTTGTTGCCCATGTTGTCACAGAAACTAATCTCCAGTGTTTTGGTTCTGGACCTGTATTTCATTCTAGCAAGTACTGAAGATAATATCCGCTTATCTAACCTTTATTCTATTTTCTTTGGTTAATTTGGGTAAACAGGCATTTAACACCGATTCTAGTTTTAAAATAACTTTTAACAAAATCTATTCCAACAAGATCGATAGCATATACTTTATCTTGTGAACTTGATTGAAAAAATTCGGGCATTTTCAAATTTATTGCGTTCTTTAAGTTATCAATTCAAATATCCTTTTTTAGAAGTTTATTTATTTAAATTTAGTCAAATTTGATTTCCCTTCTTGGAAATATGCACATTTAAAATGCAGACACACACACGAGTGATGGTACTAACGTCACCGGGTCACCAGAGACCCGACTCGGGTCAAGTTGGTCGAGTCTTCCGGACAGCTTTATACTCGGGCTCAAACATCTTTTTATCGTCCATTCTCGTTGACTGCTTAGTTTCCTTATTCTGCTTTATTACGTCTCGACGAGGTTCTTTGTCGTCGTAATGAAGGTCCGATTTTTGTTGCAATGTCAAGTATCAATCTAATAGAATCTCAATACAATGCTTTCAGTTTCTTGAAAATTGAAATTGATAATCGGCGATGAAAGTTTCACCCAAACCCTGCCTTTGAAATATTCTTTTTATGATTAGTATGTGGATAAAGTTTCGAACGTTCAAATGAACGAAATATTTTTTTCAAAGTATATTTTATCCAGAAATTTTGTGCGAACTAAAAATAACAATCAGAATTACAAGTTTATTTAATTCTTTATTATTTTCAATGTAAGTAAATCAATATTTAAAAACTTTTTATAGTTACAAATACAATCAATACAAAAATTCGTTCATTTGAACGTTCAGAACTTTTCAATCATTGATTAGTGGTGTCACTAATTCAAGATTATTTACAACGAGATACCTTTTGCAAAAATTTAATGAATTTAACGAGCGACAGTTATGAAAATCGAAACTTATATATCTTTTTTTTCTAATCCTCTATTAATATTGAATATTAGAGCATGATTTAATAAACAAGAAGTGAAACGCACTTATATCGCATAACTGATAATGCAGTTATCTTATTCATATTTAATTTGCAATATCCAGATGACAATAATGAAACTTTAATTCCTCATTAAACACATAAAAGCTTTTATCTGCTAATTATATGTCTCTTGAAATTTACGCTAGCAATAATTTGTGTAATATTATTATTATTTATTGCATCGGTTATACCTGAGATTTTATAGTTTATAAAGCCGTATTTGATTACATAAGGACGATGAATGTATAATAAATAGCACTAATGAGGAATTAAATTGATCCAGGAGCTTTTCAATACGGGGGAGGGAACAAACAAAATCTAGAGATTTTCGAAAGTAAAAAGCGCTCAAGAAGACTGGATAGGATTTAAGAATGATAAAAAAAAGTGAATGAAAACCTAAGTAAGGATCTGGAATATATAGCAGGAAGTTTTATCCAGTTCTGTCACCCTCTTAGCTTACCGGACAAAGCTTTAGTGGTTTGAAAAGTGCTACCTAAGCCGTTTTGCACCACTATCTGTACGTTTCTACTTATGCACCTAAGTAGATGTAATAAACACTCTTTTCTCTGAAAAGCTATTTACGATGGTGTTAAAAAATTGTATGAATGCACACTGGAAAAATCTGATTCCCTCAAGTCAGGACTTCAGTAAAGGTAAAGTCTCTTTTATTTAGCCGATAACTCAACTTCCACAATTCTACTTTTGCCAAAGGTGTTAAGCTCTCAAGCATTTTTATAATGAACAAGAAAAAATTACTAAAATATTCTCTTAAAATCGAATCCTCTTCAATCTAAAGCCTTCGACATTTATTTATTTCGATTGAGAAATCGAATTCTTAATTCCCTCTTCTTCAGAAAAACTGGTTTCACTTCCCTAATAAGCGAATGATCGAACACGACCTCTCCCTAAAATCTGGTCACGCAATCGATACGTGCGTGACGTCATAACTGGAATTAGGGGCTGTAATAATATAAAAGATCCAACGCCTTTGTGATCTTCCCCCGCAATTTTTTTAAAACTCCATTCACAAATTGCTTCATCATTCTTATACAATGTACACACAACAATTAGGGCCAAATCGATGTTAACACCTTTAGTTTTTTTTATTCACACTCAGCGACGGATTAATACATTCTTTCTGCTTCTTTTGTGACAAGCTGTACTCATTTTAGTTAATATTATTTAGTTTCGCTTATTTTTTATTTGACAGTATTAAGGACAGATTTTGCGGGTGATGGAGACGTGTCTCTTTCTTCTACGTTGAACCAATTGAATCAAGCTGTTAGCTGCCAGTAAAGTACGATATTGCACTTTTCGTCAGCTTCCCCATTTTTTTCTCTCCCTCGATATTTTTCATCGACCGATCTGGCATCAATTTTAGATTTCTACCCCTGCTCACTTTTTTATATTATATTCCTTCCCTTTCCGACCACAACGAATCTGCCGATGAGACTATCAGATTATTTTAATGCCAGAAAACTCGTCTGCTTATTATTGGCCGTCGCCTCTACCTCGCGGCTTATCTTCGATCGGATTCGATTGTTAAAAGTTTTCAATTTTCGCAACCATCCTGCGTCAATGTGTCGCGAAGTCGACCCCTAATATCGAGGAGCATTGACTTGTATTTTCGTCTTTATTTATTGAGATTTCAATAAAAACGGGCACGTGGAAGGTATTTGTGTAATTAAATATTACATCCAGAAAACAGTTTCTTTAAATTAAAATAATTCAAAATAATTTTGTTTGAATCAAAGAAACTTCGTTTGAATCAAACAAAATTATTTTAAAAGAAAGAAAGTTTCTTTAATATAAAGAAATTTTAAATTTGAGTTATTAAAATAAAAGTTTTGATTTAAAGCAAGTTTTTTTCTGAGTGTGAATATGCTATTTTTCATTAAGTTGAAAGTATAGTTAAGAATTCATTTCAAATTTCAATACACTGAGAAAAATGTTTGGTGCAGACAAAAAAAATTTTGTTGCTATAGAAGCAACAAAACTTTTTGGTTGTGCCAACCAAATTTTTGTTGAACTAACCAAAGTTTTGTTAATTCAACCAAAACTGAGACTGACTGAGATTTTGTTGGTTCAAATGAATTTTCTTAGTTCAACAAAAAGTTTTTTGAAAGAACCAAGATTTGGTTGTCACAAACAAACAATTTTTGTTGCTTCTATAGCAACAAAAAGTTTTGTTGTCCGCACCAAACATTTTTCTCAGTGTAGAATCGAACTTTTTCACATAATTTGTCTAAAATCTAAAGCAGAAAAAATAAGATAGTATTTATTTATTTATTATAGCCTGTACTATTTCCACGTTATATAACATCTAGTACTATCGACAGAATTAATCGACTTTTTCAATTCGCTATTTACGATGGCAACAAAATATACCGAGAATACTTTTCCTGGTAGATTGAGTCCGATATTCAATCAAAATCCAGATTATTCTCTCTCTGCATCATAAACTCATAATGGTCCTAAGCTTTTTTTATCGAAATTGACATTGAGCACTCTTCCAGCGAGATACTCATCTGACTGGCCGATACAAGGTCACTTTCGATCACTTGGACAGTTACATGGCGCACTCGACGATGATATTGATATCTATTTCGCAAGGGTTGTACTTTACCAAGCGGATTGAGTGGGCTTGTTTGATTTGAACAAAAAGAGCCAAGAGATCTTCTCACAACCAATATCGCGAAGCTTTCGTGCATTGTACTACGATCGATTGCTTCCGCAATTTTTTTGTTTTGTCTTCTTTCGAAACTTGCTGAAAAAAGTTCACACCGAATCTAGTGCTCGGGCAAGTTTTCTTCAGGTTTCGAGAGAGAAGTTCTGGCTCGCATACTAAACAGGAGATACATAAGGGATTTAGGAAAGAAGTCTTGAGTTCTGGTACACTGAAATTCTAAGAAAAGTGTAACAGAGCTTACTTTTATATTCATATTTTTATATCTTATTATATTTTTATATTTATCGAAAGTAAAGAGCCAAGTTAATTCTTACAAATTGTATTTGGAAGCAGGGAAACATCACAGAAAAACTATGGTTACATTTTGTTGCAGATAAAATTTTTCTGTGTTAAAGTTTATACGCTATTTGGCGAAAGTTTTTCCTACGATGGAATAAAAACCGTCGTCTGCTACGTCTTTGGCAGCAGTGCGAAGGACAACAAAATATGAGTAAAATTGAACTACAAATTAGAACACCAGATGTTAAAAAAACATGTTACTTGTTTAACTATTATTTTTAAAATAATTAGACTTGCCGCGGACGAGTGAAAATGTATTTTTGGTGACTGGGAATAAAGCAATAAATTGATACACAAACAGCCCGCCATGTTAAACTGTAATACCGACGGATCTCACAACTTATGTACAATCTTATGGTTAAGAAGATCAGTGAATATGGCGACTCTTCTACAGGTGTCAAGTTCCTAATTATCAGTAACGAAAAATGTTTTTATTAGTCCGAGTTAAGTCAAATTATTTTTTTAATGAAATTGAAGTAGGTACAACGCTTTTTAAAATTTTATGTCCTGATATTCCGACCCACTTTATCCATACTTTGTTGTTTTTCTCACTGTTGTCAATCGCATAGCAGACGACGCTTTTTCACGGAAAAATCATCCCGACACAGTTTAAAAACACAAAATTATCTTCTTTTAGTGTAAAGTTTATTCGACAAGGTTAATTTTTTTTCCGCGAATCTTTACCCTGAAATCGATGTAAACTTTATCCTTCGTTTTTTCTGTGTTTATATAACTTTTGTTTTCCTACATTAAATCCCAAGTGAATGCATCACTGAATCCTTAAAGCTTCATGGGAAATGCACCACGAACTATAAACTTAGATATATGTTTATTTATTTTACACTTTACTTTATACACACTAATATTTATATATGTGGAAATGAGAATACTGAATATGCATATAAAACAGAACCTAGTGAAAGTAAGATAAAAATTCTCTTCACTGCAATATTTGTATACAATATGTAACACCTGAACGATTATCTGAGCTGAGCACTACTGCTCATACACACTTTTACTCATCATTCCTACGGGAGATGAAACACTCCGGTAATTTCATGTCGGGACGTTTCCCCTTTTCTCATGACTCCTCCTTCACCTTCGACCCTCAACTTCTGCTTGCTTGCTGAGTTAGTTGCTGTTCATGCGAATCGTTAAACAGGGGGTGTAAATACGGATGCAAAATCGGTTAGGCGGATGTGCTAATTTTGTTATGGAAGGAAAAGCAGGGTAGGAAGCTAATGTGTACTGTGCAGGGAAACTCAATAATGAAATGCAATTTGAATGCGGAAATGTAATTCAGGCGTAATTTCAAGGAAAGGGATTGTAGATTAAGTGCGTCTCTTTCGAATGAGAAGAACGTTTCTTTACCTGAATGCGAGATTTTGAAATTTGCTGAGGTGGAGAGACAAATCAGGAATCCTGGGTTCATTAGTAAAAATAATATCCGAATGCAATTATTCATAATTAGTCATTCTTTTTAATATAGGGCAGCTTCATTAGCAAGTATAATTTTCTGCGCCATTTTCAATGTCATGTGATTCAACTCGTTTGCCTTGAATTGATGAAAGATACTTTGTAGCATAGCTATAGGACATAGGTTTATTGACGATGGACTGATTCACGCCTGAGGATCGCTTGTCTATAGCGAATCGTTGGTGGAGAACGCATCACTGTGACGTGTTAAGCATTGACAATAAGGCGAGAGGTTTTCTATGAGGTAAGCTGCAGGTAAGCGGAAAATCAACACTCACCTCCATGGTTATCATGTAGAAGGCGAGGTGTATGGCACGTGACTCGTTCAACCTGGACACACCATTACGTGGCACGTCTCCTCTCCTCGTTGAGAATGCTGAGAATACATAGTACCAGTGATGCCAGTGACGACAGCCTTCATTCAGACTCACTGGCTTTATGTTTATGCTAAAGTTGACGACAGTAGTTTCCTCCCAAACCCATCACGCATTTATAGAATATAGACCACTCGTTGAACATATCAGCAGACTTTCTTCATATTCCATTTTTTTCCCTATATAAAGTCTATTTTTAACTCCCTTGTCCCTTAAAGCTACCTCGAGCCATAAAAATAACTCTTTTTTTGCTTCCTCATAGAGGAAGCTTTGTAGTGGTGACAAAATCCATTTTCCAGAAAAAGGTTTTTTTTGGATAAATTTTAATAGGAATATATCTAGTATGATGTCCTGAAAAATTGTCCGCGTGTGTGTGTGTGTATCCCTTTTTTTCCATCATATCTCTAGAACGTGTGTATAGAAATTGATGAAATTGTCACACTTACTCCACCCTATAAAACCTTGATTCTATCAGAAGGGTTTAATAAAATATTTTATTTTACATGTTTTATGTACTTTTAAAATTGATTTTTCGACTATAACTTCTCAAATACACAAAAATCAAAGCTCGTATACGAAAATTAAAGATTCCTTGTGTCAAGATGAATCGATTGATCTGTATGATTAACGCATTTAACTGAAAATTATGGAAGTTATGATTATTTATAATTTTGAAAAAATTGATTTGTCAACTATAACTTCTCAAATATTCAAAATTCAAAGCAGATGTCAGGAGAAAAAAGATTCCTTATATCGAGAGGAATCGATTGACCCATATAATAAAATTTCCAATACAAAAAAAAATTGAAAAAAATAATATCGAGGCTTAATGCTTCCTCTATAAGGAAGCAAAGTGCTCATTGAATGAGAACAAAAGTTGATACAACTTCACAGCTAGTTTCAAACTGATTTAATAACTCAAAATTCTAAACGGATTTTAAATGTTGGAAAGTTTACTTCATTTATTTTATCACCCAGCTTTAACCTTCCCTTCAACTTGAATTCTCTGCTTTGCTTCTCAGCCTTCTCTTTGTTTCGAATTTGCCTTCCTTCTCCCCTGGTTCTCTTCCTCGACAGTAGACGTGATTGCAACCTGCATATTTCACGAGAAGAACCGCTTCCACGAGGTTTGTAGCATCTATGTGGCTGCTATATGTATGTTTAAAAGAAGTATTGTCCATGGATGCACACGTGGCACACATCCATCCATCCATCGAGATGTCAGTATGCAGTCACCCTGCACTACATATATTGACTTGCTCTATCCTCCGGCCTTCGTCAAACTAGTCTAACCTCATTCGGTGAGACTCGAGGTTTACCCTCTGGCACCCAGTTTCATCCCTTGCACGATGCGCTCTTTAATATCGTTTGCTATCAACTAAAGCCCGGATTGACCGAGTTCATACCACTCTCCATTTCGCGAGGAAAGCACCAATATTCCAGAAGGTACAACTTTTAATAAAGTTGATACTTCCAGCATGTCCGCATTTTTTTTTCATTTTTTTTTTTGGTTCGTGGTTCACCACCTGTCGTCTTTGCCGAATCCTGTTTCAGGTTTAATCAAGAACGTAGGCCAGTATTTTCGAAACTTATTACTGAAAGATTTATTATTCCAAGAACTTTTTACACGGTAAGACTTTTTATTTCAATAAATGGTAAAAATGTATGAAACTTTAGTATTGTACAATACTGCCGTACAATCTAAAAAGATACATAAATGATATTGTGGTTTAGGGTTATTCTCTTAAACCTAGTAATGGAAAAGTCGACCTAAGCGACAATGTCACTTATGTGTCGTTTTACGTTTGGCGGCAGAATATCAGGACACTGTGAAAAGTGACTTTGTATCAAAAATTGATATAGTAGTTTTCAATCGTTTCACAGTAAAAACAAAGTCTGAAATTTATGCTAGACTTGTTTTAATTTTTGGTTGAAATTAAGTCAGTAACTTGATTTAATCATGAAAATAGTACTTAAAAAAATCCTTCTGAGTCTTAAAACAAAAATAAGCCATGAATTGGGCTGAATTTTAGACTATTGGTTTTAAAAAAAGATTGAATTGTCTTGACTTACTTCGAGCTGTAAAAAAGACTGTTTTTCAGTCCTCGACAGTTTGAAGTTGTGACTTCACTCCCTCTATACGACGCCATTTGCATAATTTGCTTTTGCATCAAGTTCGTGCGACAAGAGTCGAATGTGACACGTGTAATATCTGATGTTAATCATACCAGATAATATAGTTTAATATATTATATAAGTGTGCTTATGTTTACTA
>UCOK01009867.1:0-30950 GCA_900474325.1 Synergus umbraculus | reverse complement strand
GTTCGAGGAAGGCGCGTGATTTGCCACGCCTTTGTGAGCTCAGGTAACGAATTCTTTCTCTCTCTTCCATTGTGATTATTTCATGATTTATAAATTGTGTCTCTTTTTGAGTATCGCTGTACATTGACGAACAGTGGTTCGTCAATCTTTCTATTGGTTTGCTCAAATCGCTATTCATTATTAATTGTGACGTAATAACCATTTTCTTTATTAATAAATTTTGTTTATTGTTTCTTTTAAAAATGCAGTGTTTCTCAGTGAGTTTCCCTTGCCCCGCCCTCTCCGCGGTACTGTGCTAGTTCGAGGTTCACATAACATAAATTCATTTTTAATTATCTTTTGCTTGTTTTGAGAAAAACAAGCTGGCGCTCAAATGGCTTAACTTGAAAATCAAATTTAAAGTAAATTATATAACAATATTAAATATTAAATTGTCACTTCAATATTATAATCTAAGAAAAAGGTTATAGTATATAATCATTCAAATTCTGTCAAATGAAATTGCAATATATAAGATCAATTAAATTGTAAAAATAATGATGTAAATAATTTCATACAAAATCTAAACTATACTAGATAATACTTAGTTGTATCTACAAAAAAAAAAGTAGATACAACTTTTTAAATATAAACTACATAAAATAGAAACTCTGAATTAAATAAATGTAATTTTCATTTAAAATTTTTTATGAAATTATTTACATTATTATTTTTACAAATTAAATTGATCTTATATATTGCAATTTCATTTGACGGAATTTGAATGATTATATACATATAACTTAATTGTTTAATAATTCGAAATAATTCAGTATAAAATTAAAATCTATTATTAACAATTGGCAATTTAACATTAATATAATATTTTAATTGAAGGTAACACATATGTATTTGAATTTCCCGCCACGAATTGGATGCGAATTTCCGACTCAAGATCAAGCATTTGCCCTTTATTAACAGTATAATTTGCTCTAAATAATATTAGAAACTATCTTCATTTATTTCTGGTGAAAAAAAGTTTGATGAAGTAGTTTTTATTACAAAAAAATTGAATTGTTACGTTTTCCTCCATACATTTTAATGCATTTCGGCCTCATGAACAGTCAGCGCCTCTGCTGACCACCAGTCAGCATTCATGACACTTTCAACTCAGAGAGTTGAGAACATGTCAAATATCAGAAATGCAAAAATTAGACTTTATTATTTAATGAATTCAATAAATAAATTTTTTGTATGTAGTTTTAGATGATTTGAACTTACGGGAAATTTCCTGGAAGTTTCAAAATTTGTCCGGGAAAAGTTGGGAATTTTCGATCGAGCTGCCGGGAAGTTTAGAGCGCTCACTCCGGCAACACTGCAGTGGGATTCCGAGCACACGAATCCGAACGGATCTCTCTTTCTATCCTACGGTGTTAAAAAGAGAGATCCGTTCGGATTTTGAGCTCGGAATCCCAATGCTGGCTTTGCGTTTTCTGCTACGATAGGACGGCACCCTCAGGGTTGGGTAAGTAAAATACCCTAGGTAAATTACATGGTTTTTTACAGTAATTCACTAGGTATTTTACGTCGAAAACACCAAATTCATATGGAGTGGGGGGGGGTTTCTACGTAAAATACGTAATTTACCATAAGTAGAAAATCATGTATAATACGTAAAAAACTTCGAGTGACGCGTCTCTGCACAACCCTGGCTACCATAGGACGGCACCTTTAGTGGCGCGTTCACATTTCCCACCCGGGTGCACCTCGGGTACTGCGTCCTTTTCTTACAAGTCGAAATTTCAATATGTTAGAAAAGGACGCAGTACCCGAGGTGCACCCGGGTGGGAAATCTGAACGCGCCTTAAGGTTTTGACATTAGAAAGAAAAATTTCTTGACATTTGGGAGACTCGAGTGTAATAGATGCGCGCGCCGATTGTTGATGTTGTGTTAAAGTCATGTTATGTAGTAATCAGTGAGTGTCGATTTCACTCTCCTATTGTGGGCTTACCTTAAGCCTTCATCATCGGTCAACCTTCGTAACACGAAACGACACAGCTGATTCTGTTTACCAAACAAAGAAACCAGTTAGTACTCGACGAATGCTCGTTCGTCATGTTATTTTAGCACGTTAAGTTGCGTGTTACAATGATTGTCAATACATTTTTCTTTTGACTCAAAATTATGCACAGTATTTTTTACGTTTATGTATTTTTGGACAGTACTGTGAAAATATACTATAATATATGCCAATGTCCAAGAGGACTTCTTTTTGCCGTTTTATCCATCTGCTAGTTTTCACTAGCTTACATTTTTAGTGGATTACTTTATGACGAGAATCCGAGTATAAAACACACGTATACTGCAGTGAGTAGTTTATTCCAGCATTTTTGTGGTTTTATCTGTGGTGGATATAGTTGCCTATTTTGCTAAACAATAACACTAACTGTACTAAGGTGTATATATATACACCTTGTACGTAACAAAGAAGAAAGCAAATAATAAAATTGGTGTAGTCTTTATTTTCAATCTCTGTTGTTACACGGTGTATACGTGGCTTGCAATTAAAACTTTTTTTTTAATGACCCAAAAGCAAATTTAATTTAAAAGTTCCTAGTATCTTGAAGTGAATTCAGCAATTAGCTATTTTGGTTGCCATATGTCCAAAGGAGTTTAGCAGGATATCCAGGGATACCGCCAAACCTTAGAAAAAAAGGTCCTCACCCCACTTGACTGGATCGTTGGACAGTGAAAAATAAAAATCAAAGATCATTTTTCTCATTTTTGTTGTCCAATTTTAATTAAATTTGGTGTAATCATGCAGTATTATGTTACAGACTATATCTTGAAGAGAATTACAATTTTTTTTTAATTTCGGATGTTACGCAACGTTGAATATTGACTTTGGATTTTCTTTGAATTACACTAACTCTCAATAGTATTATAATGCAATCTGGATGTATTGAGTCAAAACACGTCAAGTGAGCACTCCAATTTCCACTTTTTCCTACACGGAAAAAATGTAGGGGTAACTGGTGCACCAATTGGTGCACCAGTTACTGGTGGGTGAACCATTCACCCACCAGTGAGGCAACTGCTCGCTTTGAGCACTTTTTCGTACTCGAGGGGTAACCATTCACCCACAAATGGACTAGCCACTGCTGACACTGCTCCACCACCGTTGGTGGCGCTGCTGCACTCCGCTTCGCGTGACTGTTCTCCTAACCTTTTTTCCGTGTATTAGAAAAAAGTCATGGCCTGAAGTCTCGAATTGAACAAAGTCGAATATCGAAAAGTCTCGAATTTGTATCGAAAAATATCGAAATAAGAAAAAAAGCATTGAGCATATTGAATGTAGAAAAGAACATAGAACATAGAAACGGTAGTGCGACGACGGCCGCGTAGCGGCCGTCAGTGTCACTAGTCATCATATAAAAACTTACGTATATGAATAGATACTACTCACCATTAAAAGAACACCTCCAAAAATTCTTTTTAAATTTTCACTTTTTAGAACAATTAATTAGATACTAAAATATACGAAGACTTTTAATTGAAAAATCGATTACGCGCAAAGTACGCAGCAAAATATTATGATATTTGACAGACATATTAATAAATACGTGTACTTTTTATTAACTAAAAAATTAAAATTTAGTAATTTCATTTTACAATTTTTTAAAAACTTTTTTATAAACAATTGAATTTTTGCATACGTTCTTCACGTCAAAATTGATTTTTTTTATTTACGAATAATATGCGCAAAACATTTAAGTTCAAGAAACCAAAAGAAAATTTAACTGTTCGAGTATAATTGCGACGGAAGAAATATTTTTTTGTCGGTACTTACCGTTTTGCGGCGAAACACGTCGCATTAAAAAAAAATTTCGCGGACAAATTGATATTCAGAAGCTATTTCTGAACCGATTTGAAATTTTTTATTTTTAAGTTAAAACTTACCGAACGCGCGCTTCAGCGCGCGTTTTTCGTACATGAAATATTTTACGTCATTAGGCTTACTGCTCACTTCATGCGTAACCAGTGGTCACGCTGACGTCAGAAATTAAGGTAACGCTATGAAGTTAGCTGAAATGCATGTTCTTTTTATAATAGGATAAAATTCCGCACAAAACTTTCGATCCATATTTTGAAACAAAAAAATGTATTTTTGTTTATTTAATAATAAAAATGAAAAAAAAATTTAGTTTTTTGAGTACCGAGTTTCGAGAAATACTTGTTTTCAATCCCAAATACCTAGAATCAATGAAGAAAGTATCCAGGAAAATTGTCCAATAGCTTAGAAATTGTTAAAAAATTTATTGAATTTGTTATAAACAAATAAGTGGGTGAAAATGGATTCATAGGGATTGACAGTGGTTTGTTAATTTATTCGCACTAAATATGAATCATTTATAGACGGAAATCGATTTTTAACTAAATTCATGAAATACAATAAATAATTTGTTATTTTATAAACAATTGACCATATCAGGTATTTATGATGATATAAATGAAGTTTTTTCTAATGTATCGGACAAAAATTATAGACAAATGTCACTTTGTCACTTACTTACCCGGTTTAGTCATTCAATAATAATTAATGATTGTTTAAACAAATTTAATTAACAAATGCACTGTTTGGCTATTTTTAGAGATAGAAACTTGTTTTTTTCAACATAATCAATTGTAAATGACTAATTTTTAAACCTTTAGGGAGTTTACAGAACAATAAACAATTTTAATTGTTAACAACAATTATATAAACAAATTTTTATCAGCTTAGGTACTTTTTGAGAAAAAAATTGCGTTTCTGTGTTGGATGAGCAAATTATTATTTAGCAATGACTCTTTGCTATCCATCAACAATAATTGATCATTGTTTTAACAAATACCTGATATGGTCAAATGTTTATAAAATAACAAATTATTTATTGTATTTCATGAATTTAGTTAAAAATCGATTTCTGTCTATAAATGATTCATATTTAGTGCGAATAAATTAACAAACCACTGTCAATCCCTATGAATCCATTTTCACCCACTTATTTGTTTATAACAAATTCAATAAATTTTTTAACAATTTCTAAGCTATTGGACAATTTTGCTAGATACTTGCTTCATTGATTCTAGGTATTTGGGATTGAATACAAATATTTCTCGAAATTTTATAGTTAATAAAAAGTACACGTATTTATTAATATGTCTGTCAAATTTCATAATATTTTGCTGCGTACTTTGCGCGTAATCGATTTTTCAATTTAAAGTCTTCGTATATTTTAGTATCTAATTAATTGTTCTAAAAAGTTAAAATTTAAAAAGAATTTTTGGAGGTGTTCTTTTAATGGTGAGTAGTATCTATTCATATACGTAAGTTTTTATATGATGAAAAAGTGGAAATTGGAGTGCTCACTTGACGTGTTTTGACTCATTATGATTGGGTTGAAGTGTCAGACGTCTAATCTGACGAAAACGACCTTTTTTTTAAATTTTAATTGACCAACATCTTTCGAAAAAGGTTGAAAACAATGCTTTATAACATTTTAATGAACTGAAAGCACCAAAAAATTGTCAAAACTGACAAAAACTACCTGCAAACGCACCGTTTAAGAGTTAGACGATTTATTTTCGAACATCAAACGTGACAGATGGGATCCAGTACTTTCGAAACGCAATGCAAAACGTTGTTGAAAAGTAATTTTTCGAAATTTTTGTCAGGTGAGCGTCATTTCCACATTTTTTTTGTTATTATTTTGTTTTATTTAACAACAGCTTCTCTTTACATATATAATGTTTGTAGTGTACCATAATTTTATTACAGCTGCGATATTTGTTTAGGTAAAGGATCTGTACAAAGGAATTGATATAAGTGCTAATATGTTATCCATGCTCAGACTCTACCCTACGGATTCATTATAAAGTCCCTTGCTTTTAGTACATAAGACAGGTATTTAGTGACGCGACATACTTCTGCATTATCCGGAGAGTTCAGAAGCGCGATCCAGAACGGTCCAGAGGCCGTGAGATTCACTGCGGATCCAAAGCAATCCTTTCTGACATCCCTGTATACAGGGCATTGTGCCAACAAATGAAAAAGGTTCTCCTCTACCCCAAGATTACAGATTGTGCAGAGTTGCCCCCTCATGTACCCTAAGATTGTTGTCGTTTTCAACTGTGTTATTGTTTTTATTTTTATCATTGTTAAAATTTGCAAAATAACGGCAAAAACGATTGAAAAATTTTACAATTTTTCGACTACTTAGTTTTTGCGATTAAAACACTCATTTTATATGGAAAGTGCAAGTTCTATATAGGTACTATGGTGTTTTGGGTCGCTGATTACGAATTTTCTTTATTTTTTTTGCAAAATTAATTTGTTTAAACAAATTATTACAAAAAATGATTCCAGAATCGTGATCTACGGAAAAAAATATTTTGAAAACGTATATAGATAATTTTAATTATTTAAACAATTAATATCAAATTCGTTATCAGGAACCCTGAAAACCCAGAAAAACATATGTAACGACATATTTATTTAACTAAATATTTACAAAATTAATAGTATTAGTATAACGAAATTAATGTGAACGATTTATCGTATAACGTCTGAATAAAAGAGCATAATATATAGTGTGAAAAGAGTATAGCACGTCATTCAGAATTTGCAGTCAAAAATTAACTTTTTTCACATTTTGAAAATTTGATCTTGAATTGACCTTGATGCAGACATGATGGAATCAAAAGGATTTCAGATTCGGATTCAGCGTCCGTCAAAACCATAGAAATGACAGTCACCTTCTGTCAATCGATTTTTTTGCCGATTTTGTCCTTCAAATGCCCTTAAATTTGACGTCATGGAGCAAAATGGACTCCGGATTCGGATTCAGCGCGTCAAAATACATACGAATATATAGGTCCGGTTCTTGGTACAGACCACTTCTTTTTGTATGCCTGGGTTATTGTTCCTCTGAGTAATGGCCGGAGTTGCGGCTCAGTCTCTGAAGAGATAATAGGAGTGCAACGCTTAACAGGGCAAGAACACGTGCAATGCTATGCAGCTTCTTCTCGCTCAAACAAAGGAGGGGAATCAAAGCTTGCCTACAGTGGCCTCAGCTAAAAAAAGGAAAGGGTTTGCGGACACTCATTTGAACACAACGGCAAAGAGGCTTAGGTCTTCGGACGGTCTGGGTTCAGGGTTCTCTTGTGGATTCGGAAGTCGCCCTGAGTCGCCCCGGATTTAGTTGTGTTGTTAAATTCGAGACACCGCAGGACTTAGGATTAGCTCTAAGGACTGCTTTATGGAGTGTTTCTAATGAAAAAAAGGGGAGGTGATTAAGACTGACGAGGGCTGTCTGGATCCTTATATTATGAATCCAAAGGGGGACTGTTAGGGCTCAAAAGGACCCTCATCAGGACCTCGGAAGGGTACTGAAATGACAAGGAATATTTTGAATAGGAGCTCGACGAACACGAACTGAGACATCTTCAAAGAGGAACTCCGAAGAAGACTTGGGGACTTTCCCACAAGATATGGAACGATTAAAGAGTTGGAACTAACATCAGACTTTCTGCAGGGAGCCTTAATCAGGCCATTACCGCTGCAAATAAGAGATGGATAGCCGCGTTCGCTCTAGGTTTTAGGTCAGCAAGTTCAAGGCCAATAGTTTGGGCCAGGGTTAAAGGGCGACTCGATATAACGGCGTGTAATTGCTGAGTCGAGGAATAATTAGTACCTCTGTATCTAGAGTGAAGTGGGAAGGCATTTGTGATATGATGATGACAGTGACTATACCTTTTGATACTCCAGATTTAGAAGCACTAACACCGGGGATATGAATAGATGCGGACCGGCGTGGAAGTCGAAGACGCTGTGTGAGTATTTCCTAAATAAAATTTCCTTCCGTAATATAGGTCAACCAATCATCCCAGGTTTTGACGGGACGTTTAAATGCAGTCAAGGCTTGTTTCGTTCGATGCAGAAAGAAGCTTTTTCAACTCAGAGACAGATTCCGTATATGTATAAAGGCTGTATTTAAGTGATCTAGTTAATCAGTCTAATTTGTAATACTAATAAAGCAAAAATTTGAAAATAAAATCGTGTTTTATGAAAAAATTCAAAATTTCTCGAGAAACTCGAGAAATCCTGGTCGAGAATTCTCGTGCTTCAAGAAATAATAAAGGTCGAGAAACCAAAAACCCTAGTTGTCACCAATCGTTTAACTTCAAAAGTAACTACAAAATATGAATTTACCATTCCCGTAAATGGAACAAAAATTTTCTTTTTCGATATAAGGGTGTTGGAGCGCTAGGCCAAAAAATACAAAAAAAAATTACAAAAAATGGTCAGAATTGAACCGCTGGCGATCAAAAGGGGGTACGCGTGGATTCAGCCTGAGAAGTATTGTCCTGAGAGTTAATTTGAAGTCTTTCAATTTTTAATTTTAAAGACTTATACTTGTAAAGAATTTCAAGGCGCATCTTTTTTTCCTCTTGCAAAAATTTGTAGGTTTTGTAGTTTTTGAAGTAATTGATAAAAAGTGGATGCTTCGAATCGACGCGTACTCCCTTTGATCGCCAGCGGTTCAATTGTAAAATAACTTAAAACTCGATAACATTTCTGAAATGATGATAGGACTTGGGCAAAGTATCTAGTTTTGGGAAAAAAAAGGTTTTTTCTTTCGTAAATGTGAATTTGATGCACCTTTTGACGTTAGAAAACTCCCCAATGAAAAAAGAGAAGAATCGATGATTTGGAAGCTAACTGCATGGTACTGTCTTCTCGATGCTTAATTTATTGAAATTTCAAATTTCCGCCAAACGTTGTGATGTTGCAGATTTCTGCAACACACAAATATAAATTACATATTAAAATATTTATATATTATAGGCTCTCATGCTCTCACAGAGAGTATAATTCGGCACTCCTCATTGTTTTCATTTATTTTTTTATGTTCTGCTATTTTCGAGATAGTGACACTATGCAGATAGCTTCTAATCCAGCAGTTCTTCTCGTTCTTTAATATAGTTTCCTAAGCTTTTAATAAAGCTTTGTAAGCTTTATCAAATTCGCATTTTAATGAAAATAATTTATTTCTTCCGAAAAGAAATACTAAGTAAGTCCAAGTCCTGCCATTGAGAAACTGATCCTGATTAAAGGACCCGTCAAACAGTGCATTTTTGCGAATTTATCATGAGATTTTCAAAGCCGGTTGAAGATAATTTGAGTTTTTCTACACTATCTTTCTTTTCAAAACACTCCAACGCCTTTAAATTGAGCAATTCTTGAAAAAGTATTTAAGGTAGTTGTCTCGCGGCAAAAACACTCAAAAGTTTATGCTCAGATAGATGTAAGATATCGCATGTTCTCTTCTAACCATTGATAACAAATTTTGACTAGGATTGTATATTCGCATAGAAGATCCTATATACGTATACACACATTCAGTCACAGTTCGTATGGCAACGATATTGGCAACATTGCAATTTCATTCTCAGAGAAAATGGTGGTGATGCACTTATAGCCTCAAAATAGTATTGTCAAAATCGTCGAAATGTCATCTCAGTGTTGCCACATCGTCACTGCCTACCCCCACCATGTGTCTCGCGACAACAGAAATATTATTATTTTCAATATTATATCTTTTATACTAAACATACAATAATTTTGATTTTTTTTTTCATAAAATCCACAAGTTATTTTACTATACATCTGTAGTTTTTTAGCACAATGGTAAGATTCGTTTTCATACTAGACTTCATAATGTGGCGATTGCCCATGTTAGCTATAGGAGACCCATGCAAAAAGTACTGAACATAATTAAAAATATTTGCCTTTAGAAACACACTATTAAGCTACAAATTGGAGCATGGTTAGATAACAATATTTTCTACATATTTTGAAAATTTTAGACAATTCTTAAGAAAGGTTCGATTTCGGCACAACTACCTTAAGGATGTTTATTTTGCTTCCTCATAGAGGAAGCTTTGTGGTGGTGACAAAATCCATTTTCCAAAAAATTGATTTTTCGACTATAACTTCTCAAATAATCAAAATTCAACGCTCGTGTAAGGAAATTAAAGATTCCTTGTGTCAAGAAGAATCGATTGACCTGTATGAATAATGCATTTAAATGAAAATTAAGGAACTTATGATTATTTGTAATTTTGAAAAATTGATTTTTCAACTATAACTTCTCAAATATTCAAAATTCAAAGCAGATGTCAGGAGAAAAAAGATTGCTTATGTCGAGACGAATGTATATAATTTTTCTTGTTTACTGATTACTTGATTACTTTACTGATTAATTTTCTACTGAAATAATTTTTAAACAAAATTTTTTTTGTGGTTAAATAATGGAAGATTAATTTCAAAACGGAATAAGAATATAGATTGGTTAAATAAAATTGATATAATAAAATTTCCAATACAAAAAAAATGGAAGCAAGTAATATCGAAGCTTAATGCTTCCACTATGAGGAAACAAATCATATTTGCTTACAGGAAGCAAAGTGCTCATTGAATGAGCACAAAAGTCGATACAACTTTACAGCTAGTTTATATTTTATATAAATCTATAATTTATTTTACATTAAATTCAAATTTATTTTTACAGAATGCGCTGAACATGCCGTCGTTATTAGAAGCATTAGAATTAAAGTATGGTAGTACTATAGCAGAATGTTCTTTGACTGACGAAGAGATAGAATCAAGTTCACCTAAAACAGCTGTATTAGTCAGTATCTTCGTTCCGAAAAAATCTCCACGCCATACAGTACCTGCGCTACTGGTTCTGCAAGATTGCGATATTGATTCTGCTGGCAATGATGACGAAAAACTTAGGAATAAGTGTAAAAATGTTGAGGAACTCGACCTTGCTCAAAATAAGTTTTCAGAATGGAAAGAAATTTTTAGTATTTTGCAGCACATGCCGAAGATAAAATTTCTAAATCTCAGTTTTAACTATCTATCGCAAGATTTGGAAGTTAAGGATGGTCACTATGACTTTCTCAAAAACCTTGTTCTGAATGGAACTAGAGTGTCATGGTCTGCAGTGCAGCGCCTTATTAAACTTTTGAAAAATCTAGAGGAACTTCATTTGTCTCTCAATGAATACAAAACTGTGGATCTTGAGCATCAAGATCCAGAAACTAAAAATTTTTCTTTAAAAAAGCTGCATTTTACTGGTAATCCCATTGAATCTTGGAGTGAAATTTCAAAGCTTGGTAACGTTTTTCCAAATTTGGAAAGTCTTGTTCTTGCGGAGTGCCCGATTAGATCTTTGGATCTTAAGGACTGCAGTTGCAACATAATTGACGAAGACATTCAGAAACTGCCATTGCTTAATTTTAGTGAAGATCAAGCGAACATGAATCCATCGCAGTATCAATCTAAGAAATGTCACTGCAGTGAACAGTACTCATTAGAAAATACGTCTTATCTTGAGAATGAAACGTATAATAACAGAGAATGTGAAACACAATTTTCTTCGATGATAGACAAGGAACCCCATTCGTCTTTTCAGATGCTCAAATTTCTTAATATTAATGGCACACTTTTATCAACTTGGAGTGATGTTGAGAAATTAGCAAAATTTCCTGCCCTTAAGTCTCTCAGAATGCAAAATTGTCCTCTATTCGAGGTGAGTATTTCATCTTTTTATCAATTATTAAAAGAAGTGTGTAATTGTGAAAAACACAAGTGAAAAACACAAACTATTTGAATAAATCGGTTTATTCCTGCGACTCTTGTTACATCTGAGATTTTAATTTCTTTGTAACGCCTACACGCAAAAAAGTAAATGGCACAATGCAATCCGGAATCAGAGCAAAAAGTACCATTTCGCAATGGTTGATTTGCGCTCTGAAAAGTCATTTAGCACTTTATACTATTTCTTCAAAAAAACGATTCAGAATATAAGAGTACTATTTCAAATGGTAAACTTTACCACGAAAAACATTTCAATATAAAAATAAAGGAGTACTATTTCAAATGGTAAATTTCACAATGTGACTTATAACGCACGCCTAAACACTTAAAAAGATCGCACTCGCTGAGGATACGAACCCCCGACCTAAAAATCCTAAAACCTAATACGCACGTACTAATCGACTGAGCTATTTAACGCTTGGACTTCGTAAACAAAATCTCAGCTAAGTTCTTCGCCGAAATACCATTTTACTTTTCCTAAATGGTACTTTTAAACTCGTCTTCGAGTTGAAACTTACTATTTAAAACTAATGCTCGAGAGTACGATCTTCCAATGGTAATTTTTGCTACTCCTTTTAGTCAAAAGTGCTATGAAAAGTAGTTTTTATTACTTGACATATTTTATTGCTTTATGTAAATGGTATTTTCAGCTATGCTACTGGCTTAGAATTATGATTTGTATAGTAATTTTGAGAAAGTGGCAAAAAATCAAAATACAAATTGTATTTTAAGATAGTTTTTTTGTCAAAAGTTGCAATTTATATAGTAATCACGAGTATGTGGCAAAAATTCAAAATAAAAACAGTAGTATTTAACATTTATATCGATTTTCTAAAAAAAAATGGTAATTTGTGCCTTTTACTCGAAAACTCTTTTTTGCGTGTAGATATGCGCAACGTTGCTAATTTTCTATATAAGTAAGTGATAATTAATTATATCATCAGGCGCATTATTAAACACTCTCACTCCTGGAAACTGTTCGAAGCTGGTTTTCGAAGACATTGTTCGTTCGAGAAGCTTCTTAAAATATCAACCATCTATATGTTAATCTATCCAATTTTTGTGTATTGAAATCTATGTAAATAGAAAGTCAAACATTAAAAAGAATAGAATTATTTCCACTTTTACGTTAGAATCCAGAATTTTTAATCCGGATGAGAAGGGCGCCGACTAAAGTTTCGCTCTTAAAATAGTTTCTGCAGTCATCACAGACCATCAACTCTTCATTTTTTACCTATTGAGAATGCTAATAATTTATTGTAGTCAAAGTTTATTTTAGGCTTAATTAATGTCGTCCGAGAAAAGGGCAACTGATAATCAGTGGAATTTGACTGAGAATCAGTGAAATTTCACTCATTTTTTACTAATTCAAGTTCAGAGTGATATCCGAGTGTGGTTGAGACTCGAAATATGCGTTTAAAATTAGAGGAAGGGAGATTATGTTTAAAATAAATAAGTAGAAGAAATGGTTTATTCATAAAACAGGGATAAGAAAGTGTACAAGGTGGGTTTAGTAAAAAAGGCAAATACTAAGTAGAAAAGGGAAGTTCTGGGTGAAGCAGTGTTACTGCATGGCTATGGGATTGGATGGGTAGTCGCGTCTGGGTGGCGACAGATTGGGGAAGACATCTATCATAGGAATAGTACGTGATGGGAAGTCGCAGCAATGTTGGGAGACACTCCGCTGGTTGGAGAAGCCAGGGAGGTCTTGGCTGGGCACCAGTCAGGGATAGACCAGTGCTCTCAAACGGGGCTACCTGCGCGCGCAGCACGTGTTGGCTTCCTGCTGGAGAAATTCTGCAATTGACTTAATTTGGCGCGCGATTCAAAATCGAATTAAATGGACCAATAGAAGAATTTCTCCACCGGTAAGCAAACACGTGCTGCGCGCGCAGGTAGCCCCGTTTGAGAGCACTGGGATAGACTGCTCATTGTTCGTGCTTTGACGCGTATCTTTATAGATCCGGCTGGGAGTTCCCCTTCCTATGGTCAGTCGGAGATTGGCTCGTAGGAAAAAATGGGGGGTCTTTCGGAGAGTCGTCGAAGTGGGAGCAATAATTTGTCCCTATAGCGAGTGCGGACGATGAAGAGATCTCGTGCGAGCGGGAGTGACAATTTGTTATACTATCGAAGTATTTTCTAAATTATTGACAGGTGAAGTTAGAATGCCCAGACGACGAAAGAAAAGAATTACAGATGCTCACCAAAACGTCAAGATAGTATTCATATTCATCATATCCTCCCTATACATTGACGTGTTTGGTACTGGGTATATTCAAGTTTGATGTTTTTTTTATAGAGTCCACAAGAGTATACGGAACATGAAAGAAGACAGCTATTGATGGCCAGACTACCGAGTGTCGAAACTCTAAATGGTGGTGGAGTTATTTCATTACAAGAACGTGAAGATGCAGAGAGAGCGTTTATTAGATATTATATGGACAAACCAGAAGCTGATCGACCAGAAAGGTAACTTTCATTCCTTATAACGTATGTGACATATGAAATAGTATACTATGCATCAACGGGAATAAGTGAAACTTTTTTGACTAATTTTAAAACTTACTAAAACAGTGCCTCTCTCCTATGATACATAAGATATTTTATATCACGATGAAAGAATGAATATTGCTGTTTTTCATCTTTCATTTTTTTTTTCTTTGAAATAGTTTTTTTTTTAGTTTTACGTTTATTATTCTAAATTTTAATCCAATTTATTATTATAATACGTCATGTAGATAAATTTTAATTCTCGATTTGAATTCATTTTCAATAAAAATATTTTGGAAAGGGCTTTGATTAGCTCCGTTTCGTGCTTGAAAAGGTTACGGTATCCGATAGCTACGGTATCTGAAAACAATACAAAATTACTTTTTATTCTTTGTAAACAAAAGTAATCAATAAATCCTTCTGATAAAAACTTAATTTTTATGTGCTACATGGAATTGTCATCTTTTCATTGATTTTTATTATGAATTATGAAAGTTCTTATCAGGTACGGTATCTGGTACTAATAGAAATATGCCACATTTTCTGTAAAATTTTTGCACTTTGCAAAAAAAGTTCTTAATTTTTTGTTACGGCGTTTCGACTAGTGAGTAATGTGGCTTTTGTTCTCGATATTGTGAAAAGATAAGACCTGAAAAATAATCAGAACTTGTTGAAAACTATGAGAGATTTGATTACCGTAGCCATCGAAAACATTTAGGGTGACACATTTTCCTCTACTAATATATCAGACAAATCTAAATATTTCTCATGAATTTTATAGTTTTTGAGACAAACAGAATCATGTAGATAACCATCAATCCAGGGATTCTCTCCCGTTCTTCACTGAGAATTTTCTAACTTCGAAAGTTTTATTAAATCGATCAAATTCATCTTTTAACAAAAAACACTTGTTCGCGAAAAAAGACATTAACAAGGGGAAGGCCTCAAGTTCGAAATTCAAATCGAGGTCGCGTGAGCATAATTCAAAAGATTATTCGAATTTCATTTGGCACATGCAACGGATTTTTTGTAAGTGGAGCCCAGTTTTGAAAATAATAACTGTTTAAAATTGCGGCTACCGTTACTGATTCACTAGCATCAGTCACACGGAATATGTCTCACCTAGCGGCGCTGGTATTATGGTAGCGTGTCTGCTTGCAACTCCACTGCTGTATAGGGTCGAATCTTTTGGCTAGAAATTTCCTTTTTACATACAGTACAACCTCCATAGTAGGAACCTCCATAAAAGGGTCAAAGAGGTTAGTACCAAAGAACATTTTTGAAAAATTGATTTTCTAAAAAGTGCAAATTCTTATAATAAATATATGTAGAATTGTTGAGTTCATCGTTATTTTGGTTATAAATATCAAGAACAGATCGAAAAACACCCAACAACGTAAGCATCTTGAACGTGCATTTGGCGCGCGTTTGAAGCAAATGACCTTGAAAATGGAACTCAATGTCAAAATTGATGGTACAGTTAAATGGCCCTCTCGATCCTGGTCAACTTTTGTCTAAACCATTTTTTCGTAAATAAAGTATGTTATAAGATACTTATAGAATAAAATTGATCTAAAATGTATTTTAGATCAAAAACTAAAAGCGTTTTTCTCAAAACAACGTTTTTCGACCTAGCGTGCATGATTCAGAAAAAACTATTTGACCGATCGGGTTGAAATTTGGATATGTTATTCTACACATGTGTCGTTATGGCATGAACCAAAATCATAATTATTGATTAATATTTAGCCGTTTTTCTAAACAATTCACTGTTAAAAAAAGGTGAAAAATCATCAAGTCGGCCATTTTGTATTTATTTTTTTCGGATTTCAATTATTTTGGTTGGTTGGTTGGTTGGTTGGTGTGTAGAATAACATATCCAAATTTCAGCCTGATCGGTCCAATATTTTTTTCTGAATCATGCACGCCAGTTTTTAAAATGGGTAACTTCCGGCAACCATACCAGCCATCTATAATCATGTGTGAAAAGTTAGGATCTGTAATATAAATTTTAATTTGATAAAAAAATTCTTAAAAAAGAAAGGTGAAAACTTTGGTACTAACCCCTTAAGTTAGCTGAAATGCATGTTCTTTTTATAACCGTAATGATTCGTCATTCGTCTTAGTTTTCCCCATTTGTTCTTTAAGTTTTAGAAAGTTAAAGAAGACGAAAGTTAATTTTCGTGTTAAATATTTAGTACTTAGATTAAATTTTTAATACTCGGAAAGTAAAAAGCTTTTTAAGCAACATAAATTATAATACAATTTCGGATTATATATATTACATTATTCTAAACGCACTAATTTTTCTTTAACTTTAGGAAATGGTAACGAATATATAAAAACACATACGTCTCTCCACTTTTCTTTTTTGAAAAAAATTAATTTTAGAAAATTAATAGTAGACTAACGTATAATTTTGATGTTTACCGTTTCCCAATGTTTCAGCCAAAAACATGTATTAAAAATTAGTTAAATGCATATTCTGTAAATTAAAATATTCTTTAGTACTCACTTGAATATGCATTTAATTAATTTATATTTTTTATTAAAATTCATTAATTTCGATATAATGCACATTTTTATAATTTGAAATGCCATTATTTATAATAAAAAAATAAATAAGAATAATCTTTTTTGAATTTGAACTGCGCGCGAATAGGAACCAATCAGATATCGAGCACAAATTGGGAGCACTGTATAACGAAACTAACCTAATTCGGCGCCAAATACATTAACTAATACCGTGAGCGGAGTACCAAAAACTGTAAACTTCTGCTTTTCTTGCGTCTGTGTATACTTATGTATTTTGATGCGCTGATTACGAAAATAATAGTGAAAATTGGCGACTGGTCGATTTTCATGGTGAAACCATGAAACAAACATGAACATTATGGTTTTTTGCATTTATCTCAGCTAATATGCAAAATTAAAAAAAATATTTTAAACAAAAGTTGTAGACCTCATCGAAATACACATTTTTTGTTACAAATATTTTTTTCTGTGAATGACAGTTTTCGAGAAAATCAGAGATATACAGATTTTCATTTAAAAAAAACCCATAAACCATGGCTCTTCACATTCTAAATGGAAATCATTGTAAAAGAAAATTATTGTAAAGGGAAATGGTAAACAGAATGGTAAAATGCTTCTCAATGAGATCTACAATTCGTATTTGAAATATTTTTCGAAATTTTGCTTATTGCCCTTTGCCATTTCCCTTTTACCATTCTCTTTGATTATTTCGTTCATTAAAATAATCATAAACCTCATCAAATTCCATTCAAATTCGTTTAAAATTCCTTAACAATAAATTTATTCCACAAAATCTTTCAAAAATCAGTAAAATCTTTTCAAATCATTCAATAAAATTCGCCTACAAACTTTTAAATGCTTCAAAATCCATAAAATATTTTAAAAGTCATAAAAATCTCTTAAAATTCCTAGAAACTAATTAATATTCCTTAAAATTCTACGATAAAATTTAAAATCCCTTTTCGATACTTTTTCACATTCGGAATGATGTTTTTTCGATTAAAAGATATTGTCGCTATTAAATAATTTGTACCAAATGTAAAAATCTGAGGTACCACCATACCACTTTGAAAACACCAGTTCTCCTTCGATCACTGAAGTTAAGTAAAGTTGGGCGCTTATAGTACTTGGATGGGTGACCGCTACTGTCTATGCGTCTTATTTAGCATTTTTAACTGCGCGCGATTGTAAAGCGGTTATACACTCTCAAGTCTCTCAAATGTCAACTTCCCAAATCTCAAATCCTCTCAAAAGTAAAGTCATGTTTTTCCGATTCTCAAAAATGACAAGTTCGTATTTCTCAAATCACGACTTGACGCCAACTTCATGCGTAACCGATCGTTACGCATGAAGTTAGCCGAAATGCATATCCTTTTTAGAATAGGACAAAAAAGTCAAATTATTATTATTAATTTTAATTAATTATTTTCTATTTTATTATTCATCATAAATAGCTATTACTTGTAAGAATTTTTTTATTATAATAGCTATTTACTTTGCAAGGCGCGAAAGGAGGCAATTAACGGCTCGTAACGCCAACCTCACACTCGTCCGTTAATTGCCTGTTTCGCGACGTGTGAAGTACACTCATCTCGCGATTGACGGCACGGCTCGGGTCTTGTGTGCCGTCGATCGGCCGAAATTATAATTGGTCGAACGAGCACTCTGACGTCACCACTCAGGACAAGGGACGCTCGGGGAGGGAACGCAGAATCGAAGAGTGCCGTCGATCGCCGTGCCGTCCATCGCGAGATGAGTGTACAAAGCTTTTCATGACCACTGTAACGAATTCGATTTTCGAAACAATAGTCCGAATTTGCACTAGTGTACTAGTAAAGCCAGGATGTCGAGAAATAAGTTGGCTGGGGCCCCTTAAGCGTGTTCGGGAAATACTCTCTCTCCTCCTCCCTCTCACTCCTTTCGTATTCTATCCTATCGTATTATATCCTATTGTATTATATCGTATCCTATTGTACCCTATCGCATCTTATTCTATCTTATCCTATAGTATCCTGTTAAATTGTATCCAATCCTATCGTATCCTATTGTATCCTATACGATAGAATAAAATACGAAAGGATACGATAGGATTGGATACGATACGATAGGATAGAATACAATAGAATAGGATAGATATAATACGATATGATACAATAGAATAAGATAGTATAGGATACGATACGATAGAATAGGATACGATAGGATAGAATACAATAGAGTAGGATACGATAGGATAGGATAAGAGAGAGAGGGTGGGTAGGGAGAGAGAACCTCCGCTTTATTTATTTAGATATTTTAGGATATCTATATTTATTTTAGGATACCCTTTTTACTTTCGGTACTACTTTTGCAGTACTTTCGCTCCTGTACTGTAAAGGGCTCCCTTCGAGATGCTTAACAGACACCGAAAATCGATATTTCGTTACACGTGTCATGAAAAATTTTATAATGCATATATGTTATAATGTCACACTGCATTTTTTAAATAAAGTTTAATTATAAACTTTCAGCAACTTTACTTCATTCATCGTTGTTTCGTATATTTCAGATACGCTGAGCTTGTGAACATTCATGGAAAATTAGATCCGCTGGTGCAAGTAGATTTGACGCCAGAAAAAAGGGTAAAAGTGACTTTCATTTATGGAGATTTAGTTGAGGTGAGTTTACATTATATGAAGATGACTGATGTTTAAAAAAATTATTAATATATTATTTTATTTTTAACTCGGTTACGGTTATTTCAATTACAAAAAAGTTAAAAATTTTTAAACTTGTGGAAGGAATAAGTAGTGTGGATTTTTTTCTTGGTATTATTCAAAAATAGGATCCAAAAACTTATTTAAATTACGAAAATTATTTACGAAAATATTTTTTGAGTCACGGAAAGAATTATATTTTCTACTTAAGGGCATGTAATACTTTACCATAAGAGCAATTTAGTTTACCCAATTATACATTCATAATAATAAATATTTTTAGCTAATAAGAGTCAACAAACCTTCGTGTACATGAGAGGAAGGTTTATTGACTCTTATTCGCTAAAAATATTTATTATTATGAATGTATAATTGGGTAAACTAAATTGCTCTTATGGTAAAGTATCACATGCCCTTAAAAATGTCTGTTAAATTAAAATCTTACTCTCAAATTTTATAGTTTTCGAGTCAATTTTAAAACTGTCAATTGAGAGATTCCAGGTCAGGAATATCAAAGTTGTTAGTCATAAGAACGATTTGCTTTAAACGATGGGAAATAATAGTATTAGGTAGGTAAAATATTGTCCTACAATATTTTTAAGTTGTAGAAATTACATCACTTTGAATTTTCTAATTAATTTTTTTGAGACATCTAAGACATTTTGTAACCGACTTTAATAAAATTTATAGACGTTCTGTAGAATATAGTACCTACTCTTTTTTTTTTTGTAATAATTTTGAAAAAAGCCAAAGTTTGAAGTAAAAAAATGTCAAATAATTTTTTATTTTTATTTTTCGTTTTGAGTTCGTATTTTTTTAATAGCTTCAGTGCAAATTATTCCTTATGATTTTATCCTTCAATTAAAAAAAAAACTTTGTAGCCCCTTCTGGTTGTCGAGTTATGCACTTTCAAGTTAAACCGTGCACGTCTATTCTTCCATGCAACGATCGGTTCAAGATGCATACAACGAACGTATACGAAAAAAAATTTCGTACAAATGCTGTCCCCACTGGTAGAGATTTTACATTAAACGGAAGAGAGTTGGGCGACTTACATTTGGGTACGCTGTGTTTCCTCTGGGTTAGCAATTGGCCCTTTTCGGTAGAGAAGTTGACTTTGTCGTGTAGTTATAGATTTTTGCTTCCGCATACAGGAAGCTTTGTAGTAGTGAAAAAATCCTATTTCAAAAAAAAATATTTTTGAACATATTTCAAGGGGAATATATCTAATATAATGTCCTGAAAAATTATCCGGATGTGTGTCACGATCCTGCAATATCTGGAGAACGCTTACAGATATATTAATTAAATTTTGCATAAAATGTGTTCCTTAAGTTCGATAGAACCTTCAGTAAAATAGATCTCTTCTTCATGTAAAACTAACATACTTAAAACAAAAGTATAGTGCACCGATAAAAGTTGGTAAAAGAGGATAAGCGCAACGTGTGATGAGAATATGCCACGTAGCAGATTTTTTTTCTAAACTTGTATATAAAAATTCTACATAACACCTATACATTTGATTAAAATTGGTTACAAAATATCTAAGATGTAGTATTTTCAAAAATATTCATAAAAACAAATTTAAAGTGACGTAGTTCCTACAATTTTTAAATTTTTTCTAGAATATTTTAGAACAATGTCTGACCTAGCTAGATTAGATTTTATTAGATTATCGGGGGTGGTGCCTCCCTTGGGGGACCCTACCGGTGCTCAGACTAAAGCCCCTTGTGCCACTCCCTTTCAGCCTAGCTGCCCCTAGAATTTGTTTTCTGAGTCCGGCCACGGCCGGGCACCGACATATAACGTGTAGGGACGTCTCATCGTCCCTGCCACATACAATTCAAATGATTATGCCCAGTGAACATCTGCACCATTATCCTTACAGCTTCCTTGGACCGGTTTAAGATGGTACAGGCCAAATTCCTCTTGCCGCATTCGCCCATGATAGATTTGGCCTGCTACATCGCGGCGTGGCGGTTGCTCCATCAACTTTTTCAGAGCATCGAAAGCTGTATGCGTAGCGATACTCCAACGGTACGGGAGTTTCGTGTAGAGCAGATCCGTAAGAGGTGCAGATACTTCGGTGAAACGTGACACGTACTATCTTAATCAGCCACCCATTCCTATAAAGATTAGTTCGGCAAAGAAACACTTTTTCGGACTGCCAGTTAGTCCATAGAAGTCTAGTTTTTCGAAAATTAGTTGCATTCTTCAGACCGAAGGGTATTACCCGGAATTGGTACTGTCCTCCTCCTGGAAACGTGATGGCGATGTATTTCTGCGAGTCGAGGTGGAGTGGGATCTGCTAATAGCCGCTCTTTTGTTTGCATGAGCTGGGATGAGCTATATAGAGATGATATCCGCTCGATTATCCAGTCCGTTACCATCTGTGGTGTATCCGTGTCCATCACTTTCTTGTTCACATCCGATTAGCCTTATGGGGTTATGTGAAATGGTTGGTGCAGCTTCAGTTGGATCTTGTGCTTCACGGAGAAGGCACTCTGCAATTTTTCTCCCTGGTAGAAGATGTGCTGATGTCATTTTGTAGTTAGACCCATGTAGATATAATTCGAGACGTCCACAATTGTACCGAGTTGAACCATCCAGTCACGAGTCAAGAGTACTTCATCGCGTAAACTGTCAGTAAGATTTTCTATTAAGGGGCTATGCTAGTTTCTCGGACGAATAAAACAGCAATTTTTGAAGATTTAAAAAAAAGAACTCCACGTTTAATCTTTCTAAAATATTTGCAGTATATTGTACATGTCTTCACGTATTTATCATAACATTTTGGTCAAAAAATATTCATTGGAAGCGGAGATACAAGGTGAACTGCAAAGGTCCTTTAAAAAAAGTTGAAATACGGGTGATGGTGTCGGCCATGCCAGAATGCTCGAAAAAAAAAAAATTTCTAGTAAACTACTAATTTTTTATATAACAAAAAGTTGGAGGTCCATCCTCTGTAGAAAAATATAATAAAGACCGTAAAAATTTGAAGTTGATCGGATGATTAGTTTTCGAGCTACACCGTCACCCGATTTTAAAAATGCAGTTTTGAGAAAAACGCATTTAAAACTTTCAACGCAGATTTGATTTGCGGTAAATTTTCTCTTCCTATTGCGCGATTTGTTGACCTGTTTTGCTCTGGAGCCTTTTTTATGGTTATATGAAGGTTTTTCACTCATTTAAAAATTTGTTAGAAAATGTTTTTTGTTTGTTTTCTAGCCCGCAATTATCTTAGCGCTAATGAACAGTGCCGCTTTAAAGTGCTCCCATTTAAAAACTATTACAGATATCGATTAAAAATGTTCGGTACTTATTTTTAGAATAATTAGTTGTGGAAAAATGCAAAAAAAAAAAGGATCGATTTTTTGAAAATGAGAAACTAGCATAGCCCCTTAACGATCACATCCAGTTTTATTATTTAGCGAAGGGGTAGCATGAAGTCACGGGACGTGAATTCAACTTCTTGTGGGCCAGGAAGTACGCACACTGCGTACTTCCCGGCCCACACGAATGTCGTTCTAAGAAGTTAGGTCGCTCTCAAATTTAGATGAGAGGTGGTGAGGAGTTAAGAGGAGAAGCTCTTTGAGCTCGGCAGTGCTCGGCTCTACCTCGGCAGTACTGTAGCGATTAAGTGGGAAGTACTCTAAGTGGATAATTTCATTAATGTATTATTGTGGAGCCCGCCGAGCTCGCGTTGTAAACATTGATACATACGACCCTAACTTATTTACGTGCTCGCTCCTTCATTAAATATCGGCGACCAACCGAGATGCAACAACAATTGCGGTTCCAATGTATTATAATTGTTCCGTCAATAGTATAGTGGGCCCGGGTCTGCCACTGGACTCATCAGTAAGGGAATGTGGACGGACCCGACCTTAGACGCATGGAGAGGAGAGATTTTTCAGATACCGGGAATGGAACCCGGGCCGTCTAGCTTCTTCGCATCGAATATTGCCGCTGAGTCATGCTTTTAAGATGATGGTAATAGTAGGGATAACATAGTCTCTGCAGCCTGGTTATTCCCTACATGGGTACGCTACGTCGCGCACTTTGTCGCCAATTTTTAGACTGCAGATTTCTTTCCCTACATACAGGACAGTGCAAGTTATATTTCGGGAAGTGATGGCATTTTGGTGCTTGATTTCTCGGAGGGCGGTTGTTCTCAGGATTGTTGATTAAGGGAGCAGGCCTTGGTTTGGTTTTAGCGATCTTTTGTTTACTACTCACTGTTTTGGCTTCGTCTGGTTTCAATTGACGAGCTCGCATGAGGAGGTCCGTGAAGGTCCTTAGGTTGAAGGATTGAAGGAAGGTTTCAGGAATTCTAGACTACCAACTCTTCTACGATTGTTTCCTTACTCGTGACTGGAATAAGTCGCTTCGTGACCGAAAATTTCTTCTGCAGAAATATAGCGTGTGCAGGTGGTATTCCTGCATTGAATATTATAAATAATATTCAATATTATTAATATTCCTGCAATAAGAAAAGTTTCGTGTAACCGTCGCGCGAAACGTCGGGTCGATGTCATACCTCAATTTAGATGGCTGACGTCTCAAAACAAGAGAGCGACTATACTAAATTGAGGTATGACAGCGACCCGACGTTTGGCGCGACAGTTACACAAAACTTCTCTCAGTGTGCAATATATTTCGCGTGCTTCTATAGGGCATTTACCTCCCTACAAAGATATTGTGGAAGGGGTACTCCTCTGTTCCCACTTTTATTCAGATTTTTTAGATGATTCTAAACGGAGAAAAATTTAATTCCAAATCTTCGATATTACTGCTATTACTTCGGATTTTATTCCCAAACGAGTCTACCTTTTCAGATCCAGGATGAAAATTTAATTAATGATTCATACGCAAATATTTCAATCAAAGGTCAAATAGTAAGAACAAGTTAATAGGCAATTATGGAAAGAATCTTTATGCCGCCTAGTGGACGATTCTATACAAAGTATAAAGCGTGCACGGACTTCATACTACAATTCATACGCGAGCCTAGGAGTAGGGGCCAAGCGAACAGGGTACATCGGTAGCCTCACTGGACTCTGTTCCGGTTCAGTCTAGTAGTCAGTCCCATACTACACGCAAACAGTTTTGTTTGAAATAGCAAAAAAAGAAACAAACGCGTATCACAAGCTTTGAAGGACTTGGCCTTCAAACAACCTAAAACACATTCTATCAAACTTTTAAACCGAATATAATTAGAAATTACATACATGTATAATCTTAAACTTAATATTATTATAAAGCTGAAACAGAAAAATCGGGTTAGAAGAAAACGAAGCGCTTGCGGGAATCGAACACGGGTCTCCGAGGCAGCAGTCGGGTGGCTTTCCATTCACCTACAGAGGATTATGAGAATCGAATTCAGAACGTCCAATGTAGTAAACACGTGAATGAATATTGAGGTACATTAGCTTATGTATCGTTTTCTGGAAGTATAGGACTGACTACTAGACGTTTTGAAACGTGCGTAAAATGATACTTAAAAACTCCATAGTGCATTATACAATTTATACTCTGACGTATTTTTTTCCCAATCTCATTCTAATTTCACATGGTAATAAGCTTTCATTTTATACTTTCCATTCCACTAATTATTCTTCAAAATATATTTCTACCTTTCAACTCAATTCTAAAATAGTTAGTTTACTTTCATGTCTAAAAACTATAAATGTATTTTCTTAAAACGAGTACAAAACTTTGCTTTACGATTACATTTTGTAACTGAATACAATCGTAAGACATATTCAGTACTACTTTCTTTAATAAAATGTATAAAACTTTTACATTTAATGGCACTTAATGCCGTTAGCACATTAAATATTTATGTAGAACTTGCGATTAAAATTATTTATATTTCGCGGGTCTTAGTTTAAGCGGAGAGGGCGTTGCGAGCGGAGAAGCGAATGAACGCTGAGTCTAAGTTGTAATTCACGTTTGTAAGAACTACCTTTTAATAAAATACGTTTTTGATACACAAATTCCTACAAATTTGGGGGCTCGGCCGCGATAAAAAAGCCGCGGACTCTCGTATCTCGTATGGGGATTATTTGTGACGGAATGTTTTTGTGAAAATTGGGACTCGAAGAACGACGGAATAACGATGCCTACCTCATGGCTTTTTTGCGAATGAGTTACGGGAACGCAAAGACGTAAAATCGAGCAAAGGAGACGCTTTTCTCGATTGTTAAGACGAAAAGACGGTGCGTATTCCCTTACAAGCTTCGCGGAAAAAAGATGTTCGACGAAACACAAGAGGTGTGGGAAAAGCCGACGATTGGAAAAAACGACACATGACCGTTCAAGGTCGCACGACGAGATAAAGGACTATCAGTGTTTGTCTATTTCAAGACGTGAAGACGAGTAAAGCAATTCAGTGATTGTGGTGAAACATTCTTGAGAATTTTATCCAAAGTGTATGGTTCTTAAATGAAAAAAAGGTCGTTTGGACATTTAAGAGAAAATTAAATAGGGTCGATGAGTAATCTGTTTTACCTACAGTGAAAGCCATTTACCCACAGAGGTAATAGTCGGTAATAGTGATTGCTCGATTAGCGTAAACGACATTTGATTTTATCATCTGCTTAGTTTGTAAAAATGGAGTCTCTCGGTCAAATTGAATCGATTCGAGACAAAATCAAAACATCTTCCCGAGCAGTGATACTTGCTCTCTACAGATTTATTTTCGAAGAGGATGGTGATCGAAGCAACCGTCAAAAGTTACGCGACTTTAGTGGTTTCGATTTTCAAGATGGCTCTGAAGAGCACACAGACAAATTAAACTACGCGAATCAGACTCTGGATATAGGAGATGTCACATCGATTTGCAATCTTCTAGGACTAGACTATAATGGAACCAAAGACGAAGTAATACGATGAATATGCACTAGTTTGATGGATCTGAATTCTTTACAGGTAATCTCTGACGAAGATGAAGAAGACGATGACGGAACAGGCGATGACGACGCTAAGGTAGGTATACAATCGAACAAAATCTCGATTGACCAAGATTCCATTTGGCCAAAAAATGGTATAGTTTGTGCTGATGAGAAAAAGTGTTATGAAGACGGTCGTGCTAGTGCTCTCAAACGGGGCTACCTGCGCGCGCAGCACGTGTTTGCTTACTGATGGAGAAATTCTTCTATTGGTCCATTTAATTCGATTTTGAATCGCGCGCCAAATTACAGTCAATTGCAGAATTTCTCTAGTGGCGCGTTCAGATTTCCCACTCGGGTGCACCTCAGGTACTACGTCCTTTTCTTACAAGTCGAAATTTCAATATGTTAGAAAAGGACGCAGTACCCGAGGTGCACCCGGGTGGGAAATCTGAACGCGCCTTAGCAGGAAGCCAACACGTGCTGCGCGCGCAGGTAGTCCCGTTTGAGAGCACTGGTACGACCGTCTTCATAACACTTTTTCTCATCAGTACAAACTATACCATTTTTTGGCCAAATGGAATTTTGGTCAATCGAGATTTTGTTCGATTGTATACCTACCGCACTAGTTTGATGGATCTGAATTCTTTACAGGTAATCTCTGACGAAGATGAAGAAGACGATGACGGAACAGGTGATGACGACGCTAATGAGGATAGTGGTGTTGACAGTCGTGCGAGCGTTAGCTCCAATAACAGATCTAGAAGTCAGACTCCACGTTTCGCTATCCACTTCAAAGATGTAGAAGACTCGATTCGGCCTTTTGAGGGAGGCGACAACTATCCTGTCGAAGCATGGATATCTGATTTTGAAGATATGGCAGCTTTGTACCAATGGGACGATCTGTATAAATTAATTTACGCTAAAAAGTCACTGACGGGCGTAGCCAAGCTTTTTATACAGAGTGAAAAGAAGTTAACGTCTTAGAAAAAATTAAAGAGTGCTCTTCAAGACGAATTCGAATTAAAGATTAATAGTGCACAGTTGCATGACATGCTCGGAAAAAGGAAGATGAAAAAAACCGAGTCAGTGCAGGAGTATTTCCTCGTAATGAAGGAAATAGCAGCGCGGGGAGATATTGAAACCGCCGCTTTAATACATTACGTCATTGACGGTATCGTGGATGATACCAGTAATAAGATTTGCCTTTTTGGAGCCAAGACTCTAAAAGACTTTAAGGAAAAGCTTAAAGTCTATGAAGACATCAAGAAGATGAACCAGGAACGAGACAACAAGAAGCAGCACAGCAGGGATAATACGTCAGCAGGAAGAAGCGATCAGAAAAAATCAACGAAGGAAGGTACCAGCAAGGGAACGCGTTGTTTCAATTGTGGAGTGAAGGGACATGAGTCTAGAGATTGTAAGTCCAAAAATTTAGGTAGGAAGTGTTTTACGTGTAACAAATTTGGCCATATTGCGAGCGAATGTACCGAAGAAAAAAGGGGTAGGTCTAGTGAAGTTAAGAAGTCAGCTAATGTAAATTTGTTGTCGGCAAACATGAATTCTAAGTTTCATAAGAGATATGCAATAGGTAATTCTATAATTGAAGGTTATGTTGATTTAGGTAGCATGGTAACTTTTATTCAGGAAAATTTGCATAAACAAATCGGAGAACCAAAACTGCGTTTAACAGAGATTTCCTTAGTAGGTATGGGTCACAGCAATGTTTCGCCGATAGGTTATTTTCAGGATGTAGCCGGACTTGATGAGGAAAAATATCCTCTTACAATTTATGTTGTACCAGACGGTAGTTTCTCAGTAAACGCAGCAATAGGAAATGACATCACGGCTCAAGCCAGAGTGTCTATAGAACAGGACTGTGTCCTGATTACCAAGGTTAATCCTACTGTATTTTTAGCATGTATTGACATAACTCCGGAAAATGCTGTTGACATTGGTCACATTAGAAACTCCGAAATTCAAAACGAGGTTAAGAATTTGATTGAAAACTACGAACCAAGAAAGTGTAAGTCAACTGATATAGAGTTGAAAACCAAATAAAAACGTGATTAGAAAGAGACGAAATCGAACCATACTCATCGGAATATACAAGTCGTTTGGTAGTCGCAAAACGAAAGGATGGTAGTCCGCGAGTATGTGTGGATTATCGGAAAATAAATCGAAAGATTGAACGAGATAGATTTCCCTTACCATTTGTCGATGATGTGTTAAATCAACTACAGGGTGCGAAAATATTTAGTGTCATTGATTTGAGAAATTGGTTTCATCACGTACCTTTCGAAATAGAAAGTAGGAAGTACACAGCTTTTGTAACACAAAACGGACAATATCAGTTTAAAAAAATGCCTTTCGGGTTGAGTAATTGTCCGGCTGTTTTCCAAAGGTTTTTAAGAACAATTTTTCGAGATTTAATCAGAGAAGGTATAATGTTTATGTTTGTCGATGATCTAGTCATTCCAGCAGCTGATCAAGAAGAAGCTTTGCAACGTTTGAAGATAGTTTTGAAGCTCGCTGCCGAATATGGATTGGAGATCAATAAAAATAAAGTCCAGATTATGCAAACTCAAATTGAATTCTTGGGACATATCGTGAAAGATGGAAAGCTCTATCCATCGCCAGAAAAGATTGAGGCTGTTCAAAGATTTCCAGAACCAAAATGCATAAAGGACATTCAAAGTTTTCTTGGACTCACGGGCTATTTCCGTAAGTACATAAAGGATTATGCTCTAATATCCAGACCTTTGACTGACCTATTACCGAAGGACAAACCTTTTCGCTTTGAAAAAGAGGAAGCGAGTGCTTTCCAAAGATTGAAAGATGTTTTATCAGAAGATCCTGTTTTACTGATTTATAACCCGGAATATGATACTGAGCTCCATACGAACGCAAGCAGAGACGGTTATGGTGCTATTCTGCTACAAAGATCACCAGAAGATCATCAATTGCATCCAGTGTACTATATGAGTCGAAAGACAACACCGGCCGAAAAGAAATTTTCTAGCTACGAATTAGAGATGTTAGCGGTAATCGTGGCATTCCGTAAGTTTAGAGTTTATCTCCTAGGCTTGGTATTCAAAATTGTTACAGATTGCCAGGCGTTCCAGAGGACGATGGATAAGAAGGATCTTTCTCACAAGATAGCCAGCTGGGGTATGGAGTTAGAAACTTTTAAATACACTATTGAACACCGATCGGGCAATAGGATAAAACATGTAGACGCTTTGAGTCGTTATCCGGTAATGTGTACTGTAGTGCATGACATTTTTCCACGAATGAAAAGGGCTCAAGAAGAGGACATCGAAATCAGCTTGATTCTGGAAATACTGAAGGAAAAGCCCTATCAGAATTACTTCATTCAGAATGATCTACTATATTTTCATCAGGAAGGCCAAGATGTACTTGTCGTCCCAGAGTCGATGCGGACCGAAATAATCCAATCCCCTCATGAACGAGGTCACTTTGCTACGAAGAGAACCGAAGAACTCATAAAGCAAGAATACTATATCCCGAATTTGAAGCAAAAGATAGAAAAGGTAATCGCCAACTGTGTGAAATGTATCCTTGGAAACAAGAAACAAGGAAAACAAGAAGGTTACCTGCATCCCTTGACAAAAGATAGCATTCCACTACACACGTACCATGTAGATCACCTAGGGCCGTTAGAAACAACAAGCAAACGGTGTCATCATATTTTAGCTGTCATAGATGGATTTACGAAATTCACCTGGTTGTATCCAACAAGGTCGACGGGAGCCAAAGAAGTAATACAGAAGTTAGAAGGCCAAAAGATTATTTTTGGTAATCCAGCCTTGATTATCTCAGATAAAGGGTCAGCCTTTACGTCAGACGAGTTCAATTCATACTGCGAAAGGGAAGGAATTAAACATTTAACCGTGACGACTGAACTGCCAAGGGCTAATGGCCAAGTCGAAAGGCTTAATAGGACCATAATTCCAGTTCTAATGAAACTGTCCATCGACGATCCATCCAAGTGGTATCGCCATGTCAAACGTCTTCAGCTAATATTGAACTCAACATACCAAAGAAGCATTGGCATGACATCTTTTGAACTTCTATATGGGGTCCAGATGCGAACAGAGAGTGATTTGGTATTAAAACAACTGCTAGAAGAAGAAATTCAAGCCACATTTCAAGAGAATCGACAAGATATCCGAAGAAAAGCTAAAGAACAAATCATGAAGGTCCAAGAGGAGAATCGTCATAGTTATAATCTCAGGAGGCGTGAAGCTGTTCAATATAAGGTAGGCGATTTGGTAGCGATCAAACACACCCAGGAAATTGAAAGCGAAATATTACGGTCCATATAAGATTGAGCGTGCTAAGTCTAACGACCAGAGCTGGGCAAGACCGTTAATCGGTCCGTTAATCCGTTAATCCGTTAATTAACTGAGTTAAATTTTTCGTTAACTGTTAACGGACTATCGAGATTAACGGACTAGTTAACTTCCGTTAACTTCCATTAACTTCCGTTAACCTCCGTTAACTCTCAAAATTTTTTAAAATAAACCGCTTGCTCTACTGTGCATGTCGCTAATATTTTCCACCAATTGGCATGCTGTCATGAATGAGACACAACCATTGGTGACTTGCGCAGAACAGCCTAAGAT
>UCOK01009864.1:0-12518 GCA_900474325.1 Synergus umbraculus | reverse complement strand
ACATGGGAGTGCATCTTCAAATTATTTTAGAGATTGGGAATGAAATCACGAACTCAGTGACTGTGAGATGGTATATACTGCAAACTTTTGACGAAATAAATAAATGAACAAATAAATAGATAAGGAAATAAATTTACTAAGTAGAGATTTACATAATTATAATTTACATAAGCAGAAATTTGCACAAGGGTGCCGTTCTATGATAGCAGGAAATGCAAAGCAGAAAGCACAAAATCATTAGAGTGAAAGAGAGAGAGAAAGTCTGCCTTTCTCTTTCACTCTTATGATTTTCTGCTTTCTACTTTGCGTTTTCTGCTACGTAATTTACATAAGTAGAAAACCATAAATAGTACAGTAATATTAATACATAGTACAGTAATACATAGTCCACACATACGAAACAGTCGAGATTCACATAATCACAATTTACATAAGGGTAGCGTCCCATGATTGCATTTTCCGTTGCGTCATAATGAGAGAGAAAAAGACAGAAATATATTTTGGTCTCTTTCTCTCTCATTATAACGCAACGCAAAACGCAATCATGGGACGCCAGCCTCAGGGTGGCGTCCCATGGATCCGGAATGCTTTGCGTTTTTGTCCAAAACCATGAGAGTGAGAGAGACACACTAATAAAACTATCTCTGTCACTCTCATGGTTTTGGACAAAAACGCAACGCATTCTGGATCAATGGGACGCCACCCTAAGAATAGAGGTGAAAAGGATAGGCTCTCCAATGAGTGGAAGCGTACCCCAAATAGAAAGAGAAAGTATATCTAAGTGACCCTTCCTGGGTGATTTTCATCTCCTTTCTCTCTCTATTCGGGGAACGCTTTCAGTGCATGCCTTTTCACCTCTATTCTTATATCTCTATGTTTCTACAGCGTCCCGCAGTACGATGTACGTAATTTACATTAGTAGAAAACCATATATAGTACAGTAAGGCTGGCGTCCCATGATTGCGTTTTGCATTGCGTCATAATGAGAGAAAGAATGATAAAAGGATACATCTGTCTCTTTCTCTCTCATTATGACGCAAAGCAAAACGGAATCATGGGACGTCAGCCTAACGGTGCCGTCCTATGATAGCAGAAAGCAGAAAATCATTACAGTGATAGAGAGAGAAAGTCTTGTCTCTATTTCATTCTTATAATTTTTCTGCTTTCTGCTTTGCATTTTCTGATACTAATATACCATAGGACGGCACCCTAAGCAGAAAATGCTCGTGACGTCATGAGCAGAATGACAAGAAGCAAACGTGATACACATATACCATTGCACCCGTTGAAATAAATTTTACGATTGGTTGATAAAATTGCGCTTGTGACGTCATGAGCGTTTTCTGCTTACATGGGACATTAGTAGCACAAATCTTGCACTTTGCAGACCGCAAATAAGTAGCGATCTAGTTCTTTTCAGAATTTTGCTTTCTGCTTTGCGTTTTCTGCTATCCATGTGACGGCACCCTTATTTACGTAAAAAACTTCGCGAGCGGCGGATCACTACCCAACCCTGGCCCTAAGAGAACGTGTAGCGTGCCTTCGAGATTCTGCGGTAATTTGTTGTCAGATGATTTGTTGCAAGAGGTTCTGAAAATGACTAAAAGTAAGTTATATTCAGTTTATTATGTTTATAATTTATTATTTTTACTCGACCTAATAAAATGTAACTGCTCGCTCTAATAAACACGCTTATTTACAGAGATGAAAGATAATAATTTTCAAAAAAAAGAAAAGTGGCGGTAAAAACAAGAAGCTGAGAGCGGCAAAGCACGCAAAAAAACGAAAGGAAAAAAGTAAGTCATAATTATCTACTTTATCTATCAATCTCTCTCTGTCTGTCTGTCTGTCCTTCTGTTTCTGTCCAAGTAAATATGTTTATTTATAATTATAATAAATTTATAATAATATTTATTTCTAGAACCTCTGTGATATGAATTGTAACGATTATCGAAGTCGACGATTGTTTACCGAACATATCGTTGAGGTTCGAGAAATAAATATTACAGACCTATCTATCTACTTATAATAATATTTATTATCTTTTCAGGTGGTCGATTGATTGGGAAAAACCATGATGGACAGTCGAGAAAAGCAGAAGAAGAAGTGGAAATGGCAGGAGAGGAAGTGCAAATGGCAGAGAGGAAGCGGAAATAGCAGGAGAGGAAGTGCAAATGGCAGGAGAGGAAGCGCAAATGGCAGAAGTGGAAGTTGAAATTGCAGGAGTGGAAGCAGAAATGGCAGGAGAGAATAGTCATTCTAATAAAGGAGAAAATAGAGAAGGAAGCCACGCCAAAAAAAAGACTAAAAAAGGTAAGTCATAGTTATCTGTCCTGTCTATCTATATCTGTATGTATGTCTGTCATTCTGTTTCTGTCCAAGTAAATATGTTTATTTATAGTAATAATAAATTTCTAATATTGTTTATTTCTATAGCCTCTACGATATGAATTGTAACGATTACCGAAGTCGACGAGTGTCTACCGAACTTCGGTAATCGTTACCCAACAGATCGTAGAGGTTCTAGAAATAAATATTACAGACGTACCTACCTATCTACCTACTTACAATAATATTTATTATCTTTTCAGGTGTTCCATGGATTGGGAAAGATGATGGACAGTCAAGAAATAAAGGAAAAAGGAGTGAAGATGAAAAAAAGAAGATTGAAAGAAAGAAGATTGAAAGAAAGACGATTGAAAGAAAGAAGATTGCAGATGGAATGAATAGATGGGGAGGAGATGGAGGTTGGGAGGTTATGGAAAGTGACATGATAGGATATGTCGGCTGGGGTCAAAATGATAAAGAAAGTGGGCAAAATGAAGGTGGTGGGCTACATTTGAATGCAGAGGGTGTAGGGGTTGAGAGGGATGGAGGAAATGTGAGGGCTATGAGGGACGGAGAAAATGGGAGGGAGGCTGGAAATATGATGGTTGGGAGAGATGGAGAAAATGTTAATGATGGGAGTGTGGGAGGAAATGTGAGGGCTGGGATGGATGGAGGAAATCTGAGGGCTGGAGAAAATGGGAGAGAGGGAGGGAATGTGACGGCTGGGAGACATGGAGAAAATGTGAGGGCTGGGAGGGATGGAGGAAATGTGATGGCTGGAGAAAATGGAAGGGAGGGAGTAAATGTGAGGGCTGGAGGAAATGGGAGAGAGGGAGGGAATGTGAGGGCTGGGAGGGATGGAGAAAATGGAAGGGAGGGAGTAAATGTAAGGGCTGGAGGAGATGTGAGGGCTGGAGAAAATGGGAGAGAGGGAGGGAATGTGAGGGCTGTAGAAAATGGAAGGGAGGAAGAAAATGGCAGAGAGGGAGGGAATGGGAGGGCTGGAGAAAATGCAAGGGAGGGAGTAAATGTGAGGGCTGGGAGGGAATGTGAAAATGGGAGAGAGGGAGGGAATTCGAGGGATGCAGAAAATGGGAAGGAGGGAGGAAATGTGATGGCTGGGAAGGAGGGAGGAAATTTGGGAGTTGGGACGGGAGATGGGTTGATGGTAGTGGCTGGACAAGGTAGAGGGGGAAATCAGAGTCGTGGAGGATGGAGGGGTAGAGGTGGTTGGAATAAAGGGGGGAATTGGAATGGAAGGGGTGGGAGGGGTAATTATAAAAAAGGGGAAAATTCGAGGGTAACAGGTAGTCGTAAGGTAATATTTCTATTTTGATAAGATTTTTTGTAAGTGTTCTTGATAAATTAAAAATTTTATAAAATCATGCGTTCTGTGAAAAAATAAAAATTTTATAAAAGTATTTTCTCTTATTTTTTGTGTTTTTTTGTCTTACGTTTATATTTTACATTTCGTAGATCATTCGGCGTAACCAACGGTGTGGCAAGGAGCAGGCTATCTATATTACACCCCAAATATTTTTCTCCTTTCTCTTTTACCACATTCTTTTGCTTCAATATCATCGCCAGGATGTTTTCAATTTTATAAAAATAAAGATCCATTTGCCTACAAAATATATATATACTGTTTATGCAAATTTCTATTTATGTACATTATAATTATGTAAATTTATATTTATGTGATTTGGTAGATAAACAAAACAATATTTGAATACTTTTCATAACAATATAGAGGAAATTAGAAGTATCTAAATATGTGGACAGACATAATACACTATAGGCAGGGGGCGACTCGTATTATTAGATACTTACCTGTATCTACCCAACACATTTTTCACTGTGGCACGTGCCACATCTTTAAGTCTTCAGAGCCGTATTATTTTATAAAATGTTTACGTATTTTTTTAAATTATAGTAATTTTATAATTTTATATATTACACATATTTACGTATTTCCTTTTTTTATTTACAATTCAAAACCTCCAGAAAATTTGACAATGAAAATATTTGAAACAGAAAAAGGAATAAAGAAAAAAAATTGAAGTTTTATAAATAAATATATTTACAAAAGGTAATTTATTTTTATAAGAATTTATTTATTTACAAAGGAACGAGACTTTTCAATTTATAATGAAATAATTTTACACTATGAAAATGTGAATTTTCCAATTGATAAGCATACTTAGAAAATTTATATATATATATATAATATATTATATATACAATTTTTCTCAGTTTGTAAAATTGTAAAATCTACATTGTAAAATTATTCATTTATAAGTTGAAAAGTCTCGTTCCTTTGTAAATAAATAAATTCTTATAAAAATAAATTACCTTTTGTAAATATATTTATTTATATAACTTCAATTTTTTTTCTTTATTCCTTTTTCTCTTTCAAATATATTTATTACCAAATGTTCTGGAGGTTTTGAATTGTAAATAAAAAAAGGAAATACGTAAATATGTGTAATATATAAAATTATAAAATTACTATAATTTAAAAAAATACGTAAACATTTTATAAAATAATACGGCTCTAAAAACTGAAAGATGTGGCACGTGCCACAATGAAAAATGTGTCGGGTAGATGCAGGTAAGTATCCAATAATACGAGTCGCCCCCTGCCTATAGCGTATTACGTCTGTCTATATATTTTGATGCTCTATATTGTTTTGGAAAGTATTCAAATAATGTTTTGTTTATCTATATTGTTTTGAAAAGTATTTTTTGTTAGCTAATTTACATATTTTATATATAGCACATATATTTATATTATATATATATTATATATATTTACACACATTTTGATCCTCTATATTGTTTTGGAAAGTATTTAAATATTGTTTTGTTTATCTATATTGTTTTGAAAAGTATTTTCTGCTAGCTAATTTACATAAGTAGAAATTTCCATAAGCAGTATTTTCTGCTATGTAATTTACATAAATAGCAAACCACACATAGTACGTAAAAAAGTTCGCGAGAGACGCCTCACAGCACAACCCAATTATCGACTCAGGGTGCCTTCCCATGTGGACACAAAACGGAAAACGTAAAATGAACAGCCAATTGCAGAACACTTTTAGATTTCTATCTTCTAAGAGATTCTCTATCATTGGCTATTCGTTTTGCGCTTTGCAGTGTTATCAGTATGTATATCAAATAAATTACAGCTGTAGTATAATCATATGTTTTGATTCATATGTAAAAGTGTTTTTTTTCTAATCACTGTAATTCGCAAATAATTATGGAATATAAAAAGAAAATGACCGAAGAAAATTCTAGATTCAATCGCTTCGGTAGAATAAAACTTTCTGCTAAACCTTTATCTAGGCGAAAGCAAATTTCATAATAATTGGAGGTTACAATTTCTTGTGACAATGACAATCTCATATTTTTTTCCTCACATTTACAATTTATCTCAATAAAGTATCCTATCAATCAATTCAAAATTATTCCTGAAAGTAAAATATTTATGTATCCTTCCTAGTCGGTATAAAATTGAATTTCGTGTTGAGAAAATTTTTGCTTATAGGGTTTATTATTATTAGTTATCGTCTTTAGAAAATTATTTCTTCTTTTTTTCAGTAAAGAAATGACAAAAAATGAGTACAATTTTTCAATAAAGTAAATTAGTCATTGCCTTCTTACTAATTCAGATACTGATCAGGAAAGTAGAAATTCCCGTGTTTTTCCCTGTCAAATTTTGTCTTCTCTCACCAAATTATAAATGTCTTTCTTCAACACATGTCCAAAAAACGCACGTTTTCTAACGTGTAAAGCGGGCTGGACGTTGCTGTTTTCAGACCGATGAACAAAACAGGGAAAAAAATCTAATAACAGGGTAAAAAAACGCGTCACAGGTAAAAAAAGATTCAGAATAGGGCAAAAAAGACTCAGAAGAGGGAAAAAAAAGTTCGAACGTGCTGCCTCTAGCGGAGAATATTGACACTTCGTCACGGCGTTTCAAAATGTCAGATGATTTTCTGGGTTTTCTGCTTTAACCTCAAAATAGTTATATTCGAGTAAGCAGCATTTTTAGCATTAAAGATAAAAAGCGATTTGGAGGAAAGAAGAAAAGAAGAGGTGAAGGAAACGGAGGAAAGAGATGGAGATGACAACGTGAAGAAAGGAAGCGAAGACGGTCATGAAAATGAAAATGAAGAAAACGGAGAAGAAAAAGAGAAAGAAGAGGAGATTGAAAGAGATACAGGAGAAAATGAAGATGAATCGTCACTTTTTGATTACAATTTCCGCATAACAAGAGGAACCTTTCATCAAGGTGATCGGAATGTATTCAAAGAATACAGTGTCGGAAGTCAATGCACAGCGAATGCAGCAGTATCTGTTGTACTATGTCATATAAAGAATCCAGCTTTGTGGACATCAGATGATGTAGATTCTGTGCTGATAGTTGGGGATCAACTTTACAAAAGAAGCATAGAGACTCGACCTCATGTCAATGCTGAGGTTGAACAAAATGCTATGTATCTCAATGCCCTTGAACTAGTGAGGGATATTACTATACATAATGTTCCTCGTCACATTATAGTAGGAGTAGCTGATCTTGGACATCTTTACGAAAGTAGACGCGGATGTCTAAAACTGAAGGACAGACTGAAGGAATTCTTCAGAAATGAAGGATCCGCAATATTGACAACAAATGGCATGTCGATAGCTATTGGCAAAAGAAGTAAACAATTTTGGATGTTTGACTCACATTCCAGAGATGCTAGTGATAAAGCAAATTCAACAGAAAATACCACTGCATGTTTGACAATGTTCGGAGACATTGATTCCTTATATGAATTGATAAATTACAATATCCCGAATTTTGCAGGTGATGGAGATGATGTAAATTGGTTTGAATTACATCCAATTCAAGTGACTATTGCAATTAGAAATGACGTAATACGTCAAGAAATTACAGTCTCTGCAGAAGAAATAACGAAGAAACAACTAGAGAAGCGATAGATCATCAGTAGAGGTTTAATAGAAAAATCTTCTGATTCTGACGAAAGAAGTCTTTACAATTCTGAGGGTTCTGCAATCCTTGATTCTTCTGATTCATCGACAGTAGAAAAAAAAACCAAGGAAAACTACTAAAAAAAAAGGAAAAAAGATTCCAAAGAGGAAAGAAGATTTGAATAATTCGGATGAACTGAATAACAGCGACAGCGTCGATAGCAATCCTGGCAGTTTGAATAGTTCCTCAAGAAATACACGCACCTCTGAAAGAAGTTCTACCGAAATATCAACAGACATGGAAAATTCTGAAGATACAGGAAGTGAAAGACGAGCTGAATCTTCAAACGATCGGCAACAAGCAACAACAGAAGATTTCAATGATAGTTCGTGTTCCGAAAATATATTGGAGCAAAAAGATGAAAATGTAAAGGCAAAGAGTAAAAACTACAAAAGAACCGAGGATATTGACATAACGGAAGTTATATTTACAAATTGGTCTACATCGTGGGACAAACTTACCGTAGAATTGGCAAAACACACTAGACCAGATTGTTCTATCTCGAATGTAAAATTACATAAGCAAAAGCGAGAAGGCACTCGAGTGTACATTACATTCAAGTGTGAAAAGTGTTCTTGGAATGCAGGTATTTGGGCTACGGCGAAGAAAGAAGGGAAGAAATTAGATATAAATGAGGCTCTTGTATTGGGTGGAATAAATAGTGGAACTGGATACACCCAAATGAAGAAATTATTCGCTGCTGCTGGAATAAAGAACATGAATAATCAAAGATATCGTCAATGCCGTAATAAAGCTTACAAAGTACTTTGGGATACTATGTTGGAAAACATGAAGGAAGCTGGCAAGCAAGAGCTTGAAATAGCTATTGCAAATGGAAATGTGAAAAATGGAATGGGTTTGATAACAGTAATGGCAGACGGAAGCTGGATGAAGCGATCTTACAAAACCGGAAGCTTCAATTCTCCTGTCGGACTGGTATTTATCATAGGACAAAAAACGGGAAAAATATTGTATCTAGAAATCAAAGACATGTACTGTTCCGTTTGTGATAGAGCCAAAAAGAGAGGCGGCACACCAAAGCCACATAAATGTTTGAAGAACTGGAGCCGCGAAAAAAATTCTAGCAGCATGGAAAGTGCTGCCATTGCCGAAGGATACCAAAAAAGTGTAGAATTACACAACCTAATATATGATAAACTCATTGCAGATGGTGACAGCAGTGTGCACAAAAGGATACAGGAAGTAGACCCTTACGGAGAATACGGAATTGAAGTTCAAAAAATAGAATGCTGCAAACATCTACGACGCGCTTTCAAAAACAGAGTGAAGGAATTAGGAACAAATAAACGCGGCCAAGTCGGTCAGACCAGAAAAACTTTCCTGGCAAGTGGTCCACAATGTATTGCCGAAGTGGACAGTGTATTGAAGTATTTCTGGGATCAGGAAAGGTCATTAGATGATGAACTGTGTGAGGAGTTAGGAAGAGCGATTGAAGTGATCCCTAGACATGTGTTTGGAGATCACGATAAATGTACAGAAAATCATCCACTGTGCGATGGAGTTCCTAAGCTAAATGAAGAAAACGTAGTCCCTGCAATGGAAAGTTGGGGATTTTTAGACGAAATAGAAGATGCTATTGCACGTCTAAGTATCCACGCTGAAAGCTTGTTCTTGAATCTTGACACAAATGTCGTGGAATCTGCCAACGCAATTGTTGCTGAAAAAATTGGTGGAAAGCGAATCAATTACGCTCTTCGAAATGAATACCATGTTCGAGTACTTGCAGCAGCCTTGCAGTTCAATACTCGTCAGGTGATGATACCGTATTATAAAGCTCTTGAAAAAGATGTTCCTACTGTTACCGAGGCTGTGGAGAAGGAAAGCCAGAAGTATTATGAACGCACAAAGCAGAAAGAAGGTAAACCAAGAAGAAGAAATAACAAGCGTAATTATGGTGATAAAGACTACGGTCCCTATTGTCAAAAAACCTGATATGGATGCGAATACTTACAATATTCAACTAGAAAAACGTAGACAATGGAAAAAGAAATGATAACGAACCGCGATAAATACGAAGAGGCAACACGACGTCAAGCAAAGAGCAATGAGTGGCGCCGACTAAAGAAACAATTTGTTACGGCTTCTAACAGCTATAGAATATGTCGTAAAAGGGACGAGACATCGTGTCATAATATCGTGAAAGGCATAAAGAATCCAAAAACAATAACATCTACACCTGTTATTTGGGGTTCTAAGAATGAGGCAGTAGCTAAAACGGAATTAGAAAAGAAATTGGGAGAGAAGGTTCTTGACTGTGGTATATTTATTCATCGTGATATTCCTGGTTTAGCAGCCACTCCAGATGGTATTTTAGAGAAAAGTCTACGACTTGTGGAAATAAAATGTCCATCTAGTGCTGCTAACTACAATACAATTACTGAGGCTTATTTGGACAATGTGCCAGCAATCACGAATTTGTTCACTGATGAATCTTGTACAGCCATAAAGAACAGCCATGAATATTACTATCAAGTTCAGATGCAACTCGAAGTTGTTGATAAAGAAGAATGTATATTTATGGTATGGATCCCAAATAACTCTATGGTAGTAACTATTCAAAGAGATACCACATTTTGGGACACAAAAATGAAACCGAAGTTGATACAATTCTACGAAACATGTCTACTACCAGAATTAGTTGATAGCCGTTTGGCGAGAAGGATGCAAGTAAAAGATCCTCCGCATATTATCGAAGCGAAGAATAGAATGGAGATATTGAAAATACAAAAAGCCGGGAAAACTAAAATTCGAAAACAGGTAACAGGAGGAAGCAAAATAAAAAAACCTGAAAATAACCAAATAATAAACCAAAAAGAAGGTGGTAGACATCAGGGAGAAAATGAAAACAACTTTACTGAAATAGAAGAAATGAACAAGCAAACGGAAAACCAGAAGGATGAAACACGGAAGATAATTCCCAATGAAAATGTACACGAAATAAAAAGATCAAAAATAAATGAACAAAAAGAGTTATCAGACATACCAACAGAGAATCACATGGAATTAGATATTTTTCCTAAGAAGAATGTTATTCCACTTTCCACAGACTCTTTTGCGATCACAAATAGATCTGGTCGTATACGAAAGAAACCTGCATGGTGTGCAGATTATATTATGGGTGAGTAACTGTACTAATAACAATAAAAATATAAAATAAGTAATGAATAATATTTTTTAGAGTAATTCAAACATGCTTGTGTTTATATCCAAACACAATGAAAAAAAATTTGTCCTACAATAATTTTATCAATAATAAAGAGTAGCTTGCGGTAATATTTATATGCAAATGGACCTTTATTTTTAATAAAATTGAACAATAATTTGATCAATAATAAAGAGTAGCTTGCGCTAATATTTATATGCAAATGGACCTTTATTTTTGGGGTGTAATGTAGATCGCCTCCTCATTGGTGCACCCTGGGTAACGCTAAATGATCTACGAAATGTAAATGTAAGATATAAGACTTATATAATGAATATATATATGTATGGATATAACTTACTTTTCGTCGTTTCCAGAAGCTCTCGCAACAAATTGCAACAAATAAACTGACAAATCACCGAAGAATCCCGAAGCCACTAAACCATCGACATATAGAAATGGACTGCTGGACGCTGTAGAAAAGCGCGTAATCATGCGTCAGAGAGAGAAGTTGCAGATTATTTATAGAGGGCTGAGCTTGGTGGAGCTCAATCAATTAGCTTCGGCTAGAGAAAGACAAAATTACCCACCGTTGCAACTTCTCTCTCTGATGCATTATTACGCGCTTTACTACAGCGTCCCGCATACCATTTCTATATGTCGATGATTACGTAGCAGGAAATACTTCTTAGGGTGCCGTCCTATGGTAACAGAAAACGCAAAGCAGAAAGCAGAAAATCATAAGAGTGAAAGAGACAGGAAGATTTTCTCTCTCTTTCACTCTAATGAATTTCTGCTTCCTGCTTTGCGTTTTCTGCCCACATGAGACGGCACTTTTAGAGTGCCGTCCTACGGTATAGCACAAAATGCAAGTCAGAAAGCAGAAAATGATAAGAGTGAAAGAGAGAGAAAATCTATCTGTCTCTTTCACTCTAATGATTTTCTGCTTTCTACTTTGCGTTTTCTGCTATCATAGAACGGCACCCTGAGGGTGCCGTCCCATGTGGCCGCAAAACGCAAAGCGTAAAATGAACAGCCAATTGCAAAACGCTTTTAGATTTCTGTCTTCTCAAAGATTCGCTGTCATTGGTTGTTCGTTTTGCGCTTTGCATTTTGCGCTTGTATGAGACTCCACCCTGAGGGTCGCGTCCCATTGATCCGGAATGCGTTGCGTTTTTGTCCAAAACCATGATTGCGTTTTGCGTTGCGTTATAATGAGAGAGAAAGAGACCAAAATATATTTCTGTCTTTTTCTTTTTCATTATGACGCAACGGAAAACGCAATCATGGGACGCTACACTTATGTAAATTGTGATTATGTGAATCTCGACTGTTTCGTATGTGTGGACTATGTATTACTGTACTATGTATTACTATTTACTGTACTATTTATGGTTTTCTACTTATGTAAATTACGTAGCAGAAAACGCAAAGTAGAAAGCAGAAAATCATAAGAGTGAAAGAGAAAGGCAGACTTTCTCTCTCTCTTTCACTCTGTGACGGGGAAAGACAGAATTGTTCTTAAATAATTCTGTTTTGATGTCACTTTTAAATTTGAATAATATATATATAATCAGGATCGCCAATAATTGATTTAAATAAATAATTGATTAATTTCTTTATTCACTATACAATTAGAGTCTGGCCCGTGGGACAGACTTATCGATACGAACGTCAGAATATTAATGATCGCTTTAGCATTTTTGATCGAAGCGATGGCTTTACAGTTTATACAATAGTAGGGTTGCGAGGTGCTAACGATGCACATTTCAGCTCTGACAATTCTAGTGGTACTTGCGTGGTAACAGCGTTACATCCCCCGCTTTGGATTCGTTTTACTCCCGGAAAACGTATTCTGACATTTTGGGGTATTATTTCTGGTTCGTTCGAATCGTCTATTTCTAATATCGGTGGTGACTGAGGAATGTACCTTACAATTGGCTGTGGGTTTACACTTTCTATCCTGTTTTTTACGCACAATAAATT